>PVJC01025230.1:0-24851 GCA_004026665.1 Murina feae | reverse complement strand
TCTACCTCTAAGCTTCGATGGTTCATGTCTCAGAATGAGGCCCAAATTCTTCTGTTTCCATATTTCTAGTCACTTCCCTTCTTTCCTGTCTGCCTCATTTCATCTCATTTAAAATAATTTTTCAGGTGTTCAATGCCCCTCTTTTCCCATAAAATTTGTCAATGTGTCTTTTAACTTTATTTAAAATCAAGGGAAAAAACCCCACACAGATTGCCCCTAAAATATTTTATAGATATTCATTGTACTGATTAAAAAGATAATTAATGTTAAAGCACTGACTCTGAGAAATTTTTCAATTAGACCCAAATGTTTCATTGGCCAAGCATTGAAGATGCACTTCTGCAAATAATATTATTGCTATTTTAGGAATAATCAGAAGCTATCAAAAGTGAACAGGAAGATAAATTAATAACTACACTTTGCATTATTTCTGAAGTAATCAAATATATATAGTGTTTCAAAAATTGACAAAGCATTTTAAGAAATCATTTAAATAAATTTAAGCCAGCAATTACCATATGCTTATTATTAGCTAAACAGAAATTTCCTAGGTGTTATGGTAGAAAAAATGTTGAAGAAACCACACACTCTGCTTTTAAGTAATTAATAATGTAAGAAAACATAAAATAAAAAATGTTTATGGTGAATCTAATTCATGTTAGGTGTTTGCTAGATTCTGGGGATCTAGCAAACACCTAAAAAAAATAATATTATTTCCTTTCAGAGTTTACAGTGGGGGAAATAAATAAGTACGTTATTAAAATAACATCTGATAAGTGTTGTGGTGTGAATGAAAAGAGTGTAATGGGAATTCAGGGAAAAGCCACTTAATTCAATTTTACATATACAAGCAATGTGTTCTAGTGAGAATGACGTTCAATTCCAAACCTGAAAGAAGGGGGAAGAAGGATAAAAAATAATTGAAATGAGGAAACAGGAGGTAGAAAAAACTAGATTATGTATGAGCAAGGCACATTTGAAGAAATAATACATTTTACCACATTTTCAAGGTGGTATGCATTATGGACTGAATTGTGTACCCCCCCAAAATTTTATATGTTCAAGTCCTAACCCTCAGTATCTCGGAATATGATTAAATTGGGAGATGGGGGTCTTTACAGAGGTGATTAAGGTTAAACAAATTCATTGGGGGTAGGCCCTAATCCAATATCACGGATGTCCTTGTAAGAAGAAGAGAGCCTGGCCAGTGTGCTCAGTGGTTAAGTGTCAACTTATGAACTAAGAAGTCATGGTTCAATTCCTGCTCAAGGCACATGCCTGGGTTGCAGGCTTGATCCCCAGTGTGGGCATGCAGGAGGAAGCTAATCAATGATTCTCTCTCATCATTGATGTTTGTATCTCTCTCTCTATCTCCCTTCCTCTCTGAAATCAATAAAAAATATTGAATAAAAAAAGAGAAATTAGGACATAGACACTGAAAGAGAGAAGACCACGTGAAAACAATGGGAGAAATCATCCATCTACAAGCCTAGAACTGAAGCCTCCGAGGAAATCATCTTTGCCAACAACCTGACCTTGGGCTGTCAACCTCCAGAACTGCAAGAAAATAAATCTCTGTTACTTAAGTCACCTAGTCTGTGGTCCTTAGTTAAAACAATCCTAGTATTACGATAGCATGCAATGAGGTTAAATAGATAAATCAGGCATGCTATAGGGAGTGGGTTGATTTTTAATAATCAAATTTTACAAAATTTGAACTTCATTGTGATCTATTTATGAAAGTCCTGCATTGCTTTAATAAGTGGAGTAGTGATTTTAAAATATCACTTTATCTGTGATACTTAATGAATTGACAGGAGACATGACTAAAGGTGGGATGATGGCTAGGAGGAGGATGTAGGTATGTATGCAGGAAATGATGGTAGCCTTAACTAGACTAGCTATAGCGAGGAGAGGAGAAGAAGTGAACTGTCTCTAGAGGTAATCGGAGGGGTAGACTTGCCAGGATTTGATTGGTTGTATGTGAGTGCTATGAAAATAGTCAAGTATGCCTCTCATGATCAGGAGTTGAAACACTGGTTGGCTGAAGATGCCATTCACAGAGTGAATGATTACAAATTGGTGGCATATGCAATAATAACCTCCCCTAGAAGGATGCAGGCACTTATTTCCTTACATCCTGAGAGAGCACTGGTTCTCATCAGACTCACTTCTAGGAATTGCCCTCAGGTAAATGGATTCTTTCTCAAATGTATACCTTTCCCCAGGGAGTAGCCAATAGCCAGTGACTGGTTCATGCAGTGGTATAAGGTCTAGAACTTTTTCTCTTAGGGAAAGCCACCCTGAGAGCTTATGGATGCCCCAGAGACCCACAGTGTTTGCTGGCCTATATTCCACCTACGTTGTTTTTCAAGTTCAACTTCTCCAAATTACCACTTCTGTTTCCATTGCTCTTTTATAAGTTTTGTCTCTTTGACACTATCCAGCAATCTTCCCACCTGTGCATTTTTCTTGTCCTATTCTATTTCCAATTGGCTTAATACAGTTAAACAAGGAGTTGTCTTATGGATATTTTAAATGGGATTTTTAGACCTTGACCACTTACTTGTTGCCTAATTGTCACTGAGGATTGGGGTATTGGTGGTGTGTGGAATGGTGATTGCCCCACATACAGCAGTGGTATAATTTTACTATTGAGGAATTCAGATGGATTACTAATGAAAGAAAATACTGAATGGTACAGTAGCTTAGCCATTTGCAAGCTGTGGTGGGAACTGATGATCAAAAGGACTGTGGGATCAGTTGCCTATAACTAAGCACTACCAATATGTCAAAGAAAGACAAGGTTGTGATTATGAATCACTAACCTAAGTGGCTGTGAAAGTCAGAAGGCCACTTTGAAAAAGACATTTATCTTCTGTATTCAAAGGAAAGAAACTTACACATAAAGCCCAGGGCTTAGTTACAAGTGAAGAGTAATCCCAGGAGTGGTTGGATTCTCAACTTGACAATTTTGCTATTCTGAGGTCAAAACACTGGCTGGAAAGACAAGGGACTCTGTGGGAGTTGTAGTGAAGACTTATAAGTCAATGTGCTTAAGATACATGAGAACCAAGATCTTCCAGAACTCCCCAAGCCTAAAGAAGTAGTCTACTACTCCCGTATGTCTTACACTTAACCTTGCTTTTAGGATGATATGGGGACCTCCTCCTTGATAAGTCAACACACATTGGGAGAAGCCAGAAGAGTAGACACTAGATTCATTGGGGGCTGTGTCAAAGGAAGGGGAATATATTGTTTAAAAATGGCCATTACAGAGTAAACATATGACACAAGTTCAGAAAACTCACCAGCAGACTGTGTTCTACAGGATTTCCTGGAAGATACTCTATTATCAGTGAAGCAGGCAACCCTGTCTCAGGGGTTCAATGGCACTATCGTCTCTACAACATGAGTGACAATATGGGATGCTGTTACAGAATAAATCTCCTTAATAGCCATAGAGAGCAACAAGGATGACAGGATCTCAAAATAATAGAGGTCAACTGACTACGTTTAAATACAAGTAGAAAGCAGTACAATTAAGCAATAAATAATAATGTCAGACTGGCAGCCAGAATTCCTGAACTGCAGGGGATTATGGCAATAGCGAACAGAACATGACATGGTGTTCTGAGGGGAAGAGAGCAGTCAATGAGAGTATTTCTCCATGCATAGAATTAAAAAGTTGTATATCAAGGATGAATGATTAGTGGGTAAGAGCAGAGAGTCTAATAGAATTCATGATCATTTGCTCAGCTTTTGGCACTGTCAGTACCCAGTTTCAAAATTCATTGACTAAAGTAGAGGCCAGGTCCTCTTAAAGAAGGATGCCATAACATCTTTGCAAGTGTATTAAGTAATTCTTCCCTAAATGCAGCTAATTCCAGCTAGATGGTAATCATAAACAGGGGGAATGGGGATAGTCAGGCATTTCAAAACTATTGAAGTTGACACTGATACCTGGGCCACAAGATATTATCATGGGTTGCATAACAAAACATAGAACTCTGTTGCCAAATCTGACTCAGCATTGGGCTCATGAAACAATTCAGGGGTCATCTTAGCAAACGTACAGTTAGACTAAACAGATTTGATAATTATTAGAACCACCACAGTAATTCCATTGTATGTGGAGTAAGAGCTCATTGGGAAACTGCTGAACCTGCACGCCCAACTGAAACTTAAGTCAAAGATAGTCTACATCTGGGGAGTGGGGAAAATAGCAGAGGTTACTGTAGATTTAAAATATGCAGAGGTAGTGTCTCGACATATCCGTGCTACATCAGTCCAGCTCATATAAATTCAGGCAAATCCTTGCAAAGAAATGCTTTAAAAAGTGGTTGTCTAATTGCATCTGCTGTGCCAGATGTAATATTTTAGTAAATGAACATAGCTTTTGTTAATACCTTCTTTGCCATCCCTGTCAGGAGTGAGGTTCAGAATCAACCATTATTTATGTCCTACAAGCGTTTACTTTGTGCCTGATTAATGTTCCCACTCTCTGACTTCAGCAATTATGGTAAATCAATTTTTTTTTTTAATCAGGGAACGAGAAATAATTTTTAAAGTGTGGAAAGAGATCAAGGATAAAGAACTTTCAAAAATTAGCATAGAGATGGACCTATGAGCAGTAGGCACCAAGCATGAAGATCTTTGAAATGCATGTTAAAATCCACCCGGGCTAGTGTGGTTCAGTGGTTGGAGCATTGTTCTGTACACCCAGTGGTCACAAGTTTGATTCCCAGTCAGGGCACATACCCAAGTTGTTGGTTTCATCCTGATCTGGGTGTATGTGAATAAAATATATAAATAAAGTGCTATGGCAGTTTGGACTATCCTCCCCACCAAGAAATTCTAACCACTTAGAAAATAAAGTCCTTATGTGGCAACAGATGTCGGGGAAGTTTGAAGAATATGTGGTTCTTTTACAATTTCTCTATCTACTTAATGTCCACGTTATGTCTTTATAGTAGCGTATGAGGAGAAGTGGCATTAGCACTTTACTGATAGTTAAAAGCTATGAGAATATACCAATAAGACAAATATATGAAAGTGAATATAAAGACTAAATTTTTAATATTTTCATATTTAATATTTAATACATATTTAACATTTTGTGTGTATTAAACTTATTGAATATAATACAATTTTAATTAACCTAGACAAAAGATCTGCTTACTAGCTGATTCTATTCAATAATAAAAAATATATTTTTCAGTTTTTCCATAAAGAACTAGGAATTAAAAACTTCTAATCACACATACAAGAGGAAAAGATGTTTAGCTATTTGAAAGAGTTTATTTCATTAAATATTTGACTACTTTGGGCTATTTTTAAGTTTTAAAGTCCTGAGATACAGCTAGAGGCTCATTTAATTTAACGTCCTGGGAAAAAGTGTTACTACTTACATAATTGCCACTGATCTCTACATAGCTTTTTAACTGCTTAATTTCCATTGGCTGCAGGAGCTAAATCACCAGAGAACCAGTCAGAAATGCCCACCCAGTCATGAGGGTAGGAGGAGGGGGCAAAAGTACCAGGTAGCCTGCTGGAGTCTCTCACTAGGCCATGCATTCTATAAGCAGAAGTGGCAGGTTTAATAAACACCAAATCACTGGCTGCAGTAAAAAAAAAAAAAAAAAAAAATGTAGGGTTTGTCCTGAAGATGAAGACTGTATGGTGAATTAAAATACAAGGATGCCAGCGTGTTCTAGAAGTCATTTTTTGAACAATACATCTTAAGTATTTAAAGTCATTTGGAAAATATTATTCAGAACATTATGAACATGAAGATTAGAGATCCAGGTTAAGGTCAGTTTAATGGTGTCAAATAACTATGTGGATAAGGAAACTCATGTTTGGTTTACATAAAATAAAGTCAATATCTCTTATTTTGATTGGTAGAGTGATAGGCTAAAGCAATGATAGACTTTCGGGCATCTTACTTCTTATACGTACTATGAAAAAACAATGCATTGCTCCTTTCCTTGTGGTCCTGACTCTCCCGCTATAGATAATTGGTAAAAAGGTATAAATTCTATTTGGTGATAGGCATGCCATCGCTTGGTTAGCTAGCTTTGATTTTTGGCTTTTGTTGAATAGCAATGCTGGACAAGCCATATGGTATTCAATGGACTTGATAATCGAAGAAATTAATTCATTGTGTGATAAGAGCGGAAGCTGTAAAGATGTACTTGGTCAGGAGAGTACATGCTGGACCATGTGCAAGGGAGAAAAATCAAAGGCAGAGGCTCCAGATGAGACATTCATGCAGGGAGGGACCCACCAGGCAGAAGAGAACACTTGGTCAGCTGAGCTTCCGTGACTTCTTCCCACATTGGAAACCCTTTGTTCACTTTTTCCCCTGAGTTATCAGGCATCTGTATCTTTTCATACACTTTTTTCTTAAAGACAAATTGAGTCATCCTACCCTTGTAATCCCAAGCGTCCTAAATAGAAAAATGTAATAGTCGTTACGTAGAAAAGGGCAGATGAATATGAATTTGAAGATATACAAGAATAAAAATAAACAGAATGGGAAACTAGGGCAAACTGAAGGTATTAAAGTAATGAATTTTGTAATTATAACTTTAAAAGGCAGTGTGATATTTTATTTTGTTTACTTTTATTTGAATGATGACCTGTGTTCTTTTTGCTTCCTTGAATCACATTTTGTCTCATGATATGACATCACCATTTTCCAATGCTGACTCAGGGCTTGCAAATACTATTGTTTATAATTCTTTGTATAATTATAAAGGTCTATAAGTTTCTAATTTTACATAACTAAATATCAGGGTTTCTGTTCCTCTTTCATTCTCTTACTAGAATACACTCTAAGGATTATAGGCCATCATTTCCTCACTGCAACTCAAAGGAAATATTCTTATCACCTTCGGACATTTATTTTGGGAGGAGGTAGCTTCAGCAATTTATACTTTTGATCCTGGTCGTTGTATTTCTTCTCTACTCACAACTGTGCAAAATATAATGGAATCCAGTGCCACAGGATGGAATTCCTAGGCCAGTCAGGAAATGTATTCAGAATGCTATCATCTTTTATTGCGTCTACTAGATGTATTCACAGTTTGCACATAATATGCTCATGAAAACGACGACCCTAGGACAGAAAGTGAGACGTGAAACTCTCCTACACACAATGAAGATCAAAAAGGCAGGAAGCTATCAACACAGCTTATTTTTGTCACACTGGGTAATTGTGTGGACATCTTCAATTCCCTAACAACTGCTAGACCCGATTTTTATTTTATTTTCTGAGACTATTTCTCAGCTCCGTGTTAAATCATGACCTCCTGAGACATGACGTGTTTGATGCATCATGTTTTAAAATAATGAAATATAGCATGTCAAGGGTTATTATGCACCAAAAAGCAAACAAAACAAAGGAGATGGGAATAACAAGGCACCCCCCCACACACACACACACAGGACTTATTTCTTGGTGTTTGAAATATTAGTGACTGGTTCAGTGAACTTCAACTTGAAAATAAAAAGACTAATAATGTCATTATTCTAGGCTCTGCTTATGCTTAAGGGTTACCTTGGACTGCATGATAACAATCAATGTGAGAACAGAGAAAAAGTGTAAGAGAAAATGTCAAGCAATCTCACTATCCACAGATTCTCTCATAAATCTTAAGAAATCACAACCTGAAAACTGAACCAGTCTCATATGCTACTGTATAAAGCTATATAACTAAGATTTATAATTGATCTATAAGCATATGTGTTTAAAATATTTCGCTCAAGCCCTCAATATATTTATTTGGATAGAAAGATCAATTCTATGTTCGCAGGCAAGACAGAAAAAAAAACAAAACAACAACTGTGCAAATAGAATCCAAATCCATCAGTGATCTCAACATAACTCTGTATGAGTGTGTGTGAGTGAGACAGGGAGAGAATAAATGTTCTTTCAAAATGCAATAGGAAGACTATAATCTGCAGTCCATTTATTTCTTTAGGCCATCAATGCTGAATACTTACTGATTCACCTTAGCCTCAATCTCACGTGTTTTTCTCAACTAAACATTCATTTATCCCTGATTGAAACATTCTTCACCATTGACACTGATTCTGCTCTAGGCCTGAACCTGCCAATACAGTAGTATTTTTTTCTGTGGCAAGATTCTGACCTCTTTATTGGAGAAAACTCTTCAATAACTCATTTGTGGATTATTGCTTGGAAGAATTATACTTTACCCAAGGTTAGGTCAACTACTGCAAGTTGATTTTACCCTAATTCCATTCTTAACTTCTGGGAGGTATCTTGCTTTGCCTCTTAGAGTGATGGATGCTCTAATAGAGGCAGTGAAATTGACCCATGTAGCACAGAAGAGGAATATGTTCTGAATGCTATTACTTCTGATGGGTTGTACTAAAATAAGACTTTCCTATATGGGAGCTTAAAAAATCATGTGTCTGATCGGAGCTAGGGTATTCAGTAAGGAAAAGGTAGAAAAGGGACATTCCAAGCAGAAAGATAAATAAGTAAAAGCATTGAGCCATGAAAGTTTATTATGACTAGAAATAAAGACAAAAATCACTTGGAAAACACCTAACTGCCTCCGTGGGAATCAGAGTACACTTTTTCCCTCTCTGTCTGCCCTTCTTATTTATCAACTAAGTTTTGTTGGTTTATTCATATTTTTTAATAAATTCAATTGTTTGCCCATCACCATGCTATAAGCAAGAAGTTGAGATTAACCAGGGAATTTAAATGCATATATTCATAGCACATGGACACAGACAGTTAGTGTGGTGAAGGCTTGGGAGAGTGTGGGTGGGGTGGAGGGAATCAGCAGGAGGAAATAACAACAACAACGAGAACAAAAACCCACAAAGGGGATATCTGTATTACTTTCAACAATGAAGATAAATTTTAAAAAATAAAAATTAAGAATAGAAGTACCATATCATAAAAAAGAAATTAAACCTATAAAGAACAATACTTAATTCAAAACAACATTTCTGATCATTATAATAAATGTAATCTATATCTAATCTATATCTATATCTGTATCTATCTATATATATACTAGAGGCCCAGTGTACAAAAATTTGTGCACTTGGGGGGGGTCCCTCAGCCCACCTGTGCCCTCTTACAGTCTGGGGCCCCTCAGGGGATGTCCACCTGCTGGCTTAGGCCCACTCCTCAGGGGATCAGGCCTAAGCTGGCAGTCAGACATCCCACTGGCAGCCCAGAAGCCCTCAGGGGATGTCCACTTGGAAGTGGGGAGCAGGCCTAAGCTGCAGTCAGACATCCTTAGTGTTACTGAGGAGACAGGAGAGGCTCCCACCACCACTGCTATACTGGCAGCCACCAGCCTGGCTTGTGGCTGAGCAGAGTTCTCCCTGTGGGAGTGCACTGACCACCAGAGGCATCTCTTGCATTGAGCGTCTGTCCCCTGGTGGTCAGTGTGTGTCATAGTGACCAGTCACTCCCAGTGGTTCTGCTTTTCAGGTCAATTTGCATATTATCCTTTTATTATATGGGATAGAGGCCTGGTGCATGGGTGGGGGCTGGCTGGTTTGCCCTGAAGGGTGTCCCAGATCAGGGTGGGGTTCCTGCTGGGGTGCCTGACCAGCCTGGGTTAGGGGCTGAGGGCCATTTTTAGACTGGCCACATCCCTTTCAGGGTAGGGGTCCCTATTGGGCAGACTGAGCAGCCTGGGTGAGGGGCTGATGGCTGTTTGCAGGCTGGTCACAGCCCCCAGCGACCCAAGTTCCCAGCAAGGCTGGCTGGAAGCAGGTATCTGGGGTTTATTTATGTTCTATAATTGAAACTTTGTTGCCTTGAGTGGAGGCCACAGCCTGCCTAGACAGGCAGCTTCCTCCATTGCCAGTGCAATGAAGTCTCCTGTTTGCTCCAGCTCTGTGGCTTCTATGATTGAAACTTTGTTTCCTTGAGTGGAGGCCATAGCTGGCCTAGGCAGGCAGCTTCCTCCATAGCTGGGGCAACAAAGCCTCCTGTTTGCTCCAGCTCTGTGTCTGCTGGTTGCCATCTTGGTTGGGTTAATTTGGATATAATTGCTCTAATTGGCTGGTGGGAGTGGCTTGGGATATAACGGAGTGATGCAATTAGCATATAACTCTTTTATTAGATTTGATATATATATATAAAAGGCTAAGCGACCATTACAACTGAACAACTGAAACAACCATTCAACCAGTAGCTGTTAAACGCACTGACCGCCAGGAGGCAGACATTCAAGACAGGAGCAGCCCCCTGGCAGTCAGTGCACTCCCACAGCCAACCAACCTCCCAGTCCTGCCAGCCAGCCACCCTGATAGGCTCTGATTGATGGGGGTCTGGCCAGCCAACCTCCCAGGTCCCTCCCCCAAGCTTACCAGGCCAAGGGACACCCACCAGTGCATGAATTTGTGCACTGGGCCTCTAGTAAAGAAAATAACAGAGGTAGCTTTCAGGAGCAAAGACAATAATTAGTAACTGAAGCAACCTGGTAGAGCAGGTTAGGATGAGTGGGGAAGAGAGTGGACAAGGAGGGCTTCATGGTGGAGAAGGCAAATGCCAGATTTTTTTTTTAAAGATTAGCATGAAATTGAAAAGAAAAGACAAAAGGAGGAAGTGATTTCAACTGGAGGCATTAACAAAGCCACAGAGTTTGTTGGTGATTCTGGGAGCAGTGAACATTTACGGATAAGATCATGTCAATAGGTCATATCAGGAAGGTGTAAATTCCATGGTAAGGAGTTGATCTGTGATCCAGAGTCATACAAGCAGTTGTTGAAGGTTTTAAAAAGAGAAAGGGCACAACCAGACATACATATGAACCAGGTTACACCACAGGTCTGTGGATGATGGATTTGAGGATACATTAGTAAAGAGAGGAAGACCATATCACAGTACTTAATTGAGAGGTGATGAGAGATGTAATTAAGGCAGTACTATTAGGGAGAGTGATTAGTGATTGCACTCATCATTAAAAAAAAAAGTAAGGCAAATATGCCTGCCTTTATGATTGAAATCTAGGGGACATGAGGAGGAGGAAACAAACTTGAATTTACTTTCAGCTTTGTAGCATTGGTAAGTGTATGAACAGTGTTGTCAGCAAATAAGGTAAAATAAAGAGGAAGAGGAGGATTATTCATTAACTTTCAGTCTGAACGAGTTCAACATTGTTATATTTCAAAATATCACAAAAATATCAAGAGGCATTAGGTCCACAGGAACCAAAGAATGGAGAGATTTAAAAAAACAACAGCACATTGACGAAACAATGTCATTGAATATTTTGAAAGGGAAGGTATGCTATTTTAGCAGAGCAGAGAAAGATAGGCCCTAAGTTATCAGAGGGATAATGATAGGCATAAAACTAGTCTAATTCTTCTGTATCTTTTAAGTTTTTAGAATTTGAAGGAACTTGTGGAAGATGTGTAGAGGACTCCCACCCTCACCCAGGCTCCTAGGGGAAGTTGATTCCATTGAAGATATTGACATAGAATGCAATCACGTACAGGGGCAGATAAGATGAGGCAATGGGCAGAAAAAAGGAGTAGGAATCTTCACTCCTGATCTTAAGATCCCCTTAATGCTTCCAGAACATTCCTGGGCTCCATTCTCAGAATAATCTTACACTACAGTGGTTGGGAATTTTTTTCTGGAAAAACACTTGCGAGTACCCATTAGAAAAGTCTATTCATTTTTTAAAATATATACATATTTTATTGATTTTTTTTTTTTTTACAGACAGGAAGGGAGAGAGATAGAGAGTTAGAAACATAGATGAGAGAGAAACAGATCAGCTGCCTCCTGTACAGCCCTTATTGGGGATGTGCCCACAACCAAGATACATACCCTTGACCGGAATCATACCTGGAACCTTTTCAGTCCTCAGGCTGACGCTCTATACACTGAGCCAAACTGGTTAGAGCAAGCCTATTCATTTTTAAATAATTTTAGAGTCAATTCTAAACTACAAGTCCCCATGCCTATTCTCCTTCCTACCCTATATTAATTTCCTGGGGTGACTGTAACAATTTACTAAAAACTTGGTGGATTAAAGCCACATAAAAAGTATCCTCTGATAATTCTGGAGGCCAGAATCTATAATGAAAGTGTTGACAGGGCCACACTCCTGCCCCTGTAAGCTTTAGGGGAAGTATTTTCTTGCCTCTTCCAGGGTCTTGTGGCTACAAACATTCCCTGGCTTGTGGTGGGAAAGCTCTCACCTTTGACCCTCTCTTTACTTTCTTCCCAGCATGTCTGTCTTTTTCTTTTTTCCTTATAAAGACACTTGTTATTGGATTAGGGCCCACCCTAATCTAGGATGATCTCCTCTGGAGATTCTTGACCATTACATATATCTGCAAAGAGCGTTTCTCCAAATAGGTTCATATTCACAGGTTCCCAGGATTAGAATGTGAGGGTATATGTTCAGGAGCCATAATTCAACCCACTGCACACTCCACACTCCCAGAGCAGAACATGTCATTGTCACCTTTAAACAGGACCTGGCAGCCAAGGAACACTTTGATGTCAGTCAAGAAGAAGGGGATGATAGAGGAGTGAGAAAAGGAGGAGATCATGAGCAGAAGCTATGAGATGAGGTCAAGGTCCACGCAGAGGAATTGTGGTCTAGTTTGTTCTGGAGAAAGAACCAACTCATCATCTGATATTGGAGAAATGGAGATGACCGCTGAAATGCAAGATGGCTTATGGACAGTAAGCGGAGAAAACATAACCAGTGGCCTTACTTTTCTTGTTGATGTAAAATGTATCAGTTGCATCCTCCAGAAAGCAGACACTAAGAGAGAGTTGGGAGTGGAAGTGACTTTCTGGGGGATCGTGCCTGTAAAGATAAATGGAGTGGGAAGCGAAATTGGACAGAGAGGCTGGGAACATCACACACGGTGTCTCAGTCGATAGAGCAGAAAGTTCCAGAGCCAAGAAAGAGCAGTATATATTTTGGCAAAAAATGGACAGGCAGGAGCACACCCACCAGGCTCAGTCACTGACTGCAGGCTTCCCAAGAAAAGTGTGACCTTGGCTCAAATGTCAAAGGCTGTCTGACCACAGTGCTCCTTCAGATGAATGCACCTTTCCCTGGGAGGAAGAACACAGCAAAGCTCCTCCTGGGCTTCCGTGTTTGGAGGAAGGGATGCCTGCTACCAGTGAAGGAGAGCAAAGATTTCTTAGGGCAGTTTCAACGGATGGCTCACTTAATGAAGTGTGTTTGATAGAATAGAGAGAGAGAAGGTGGACAAAACGGTATACGAGTCCAGCGGAGAGTGGAGAAAATCGTCTCCATAGTCGTAAGATTCTATTGAGCATCATGAAGTGCTTAAGAATGCAGGCAGAATAGGGCAGTGACTGCATGGATACCCGCTAGGTAGGTGATTCTGGAGGAAGGATGTGATGGGGACTGGTCCTGGAGTGATTACTTCTAAGAGCTTATAGAGACCTTCTTACTCACTGAGAGGAGTGAGCTTGAAATGCAGGCAGATAAGGCAGAGGTCCAGTGGAAAACAAAGGCAGGTGGAGCACAGGCAGGGGTAGATATGGTAGTGTGAGCCAGCCTACCCACAGGAACCAACCAAGCAGAAGTAATCACATGTTTTTGAACTCAAAGTGGGAGGCATGGGAAGCCAAGGGAGGGTCTCAGCACCAAGGTGTACGAACGCATAGAAACAGAAAATGTACTGCATTGGGACAGAGAAAGAACACATAAAAACGGAAAGTGTAGGCCCTTTCCTGGGCAAAAACAACTGAGGGAACCAATCAGGTGATGACACAGGTAGACATAGAGCAGGTTTGTAGCAAATACATACCCCTGGACTACAAGGCTTGAACGGGCAGCCCATTCTTGGGTCCCCCTCCTCCTGTGGGGAGTCTGAAGCTGCTTGTAATCAATTTTCCACACTTTTGCTTAAACCTTCTGGTCCGTGTAGCTCATTCTTTGGCGTTGTGAGACAGGACCCCAGAGGAAAAAAACCTCGGCTCACCATTCCAGTTATCATCATCATGAACTTTGAGGTAGGTCAAGGGGACAGAAAATAAAGTGGTTTCAACGTTGTAGGAGGAAAACCTAACTGTATTCCCTACTTCCAACATCACCGAGAACACCTGGAACATCATTAGATGGCAGGTGGAGAAATGGAAGGGATTTATTTGCACATAAAACAACAAAGGTGACGTTTTAAGGAAAACATTCTCCCCCCCACCCCGAGTTTTCTCTGTTTGTTATTCTAATGTCTGAGGGATTGCATAATCTTTGTGGATAAAATTAACATAAATGTAAGAAGCATCCTAACCTGTAGAGAATTTTCATATAAATTTATCTAAGCCAAACTAATGACAATGCTGGGAAGCAATATCTCAAGGTCTCCAGAGCATGACATTTGGAATTAAGGAAGGGATGTCAGGAAGATTACACGAAGGTGGTTGAAGGCAAGATTCAAGAAACCTAAGGTTATGTACTCCCTTGCGGGTGGTTACACCTCCAAGAGGCATTTCAAATGTGTGTTAACCTAGATGCACAAAAACAATGGACAGGCTTAAAACAAAGATAACCTTTTAGGAAGGAAGTTATAAGCCTGAAGCTTGACTGAATTCCCACCATGACCTTTTCAGTTAGGAATTTATGATCTGATCACCCTGTGAGAGTACTTTTGATTAGGTTTATTATAGCACCCCTCATTTACACAATAATCGTGTTCACTTCATAGTAGCATAAGTCTGTTTCCAGGTTTTTTTCCTTTAAACATTGTTGCATTTTTCAGTTGACCTTGCTGGTTTCTTTAAATTTTTGAAAAGTAACTTTCTATACTCCCTTTCTAAATGCTTCTGCCTCAAGTTTTCTTTGGCAGCATCTTGGAGAATATGGTACAGTGGAGAGAAAGATAAGGTACAGAGGAAGAAAGGGGAGGAGAGAGCTGAAATGGAAAGATTGTTCTGAGAGAGCAATACGACACTGCATAGTATCTGAGTTTGAATTGTTTATATGAGAAAATCTACTGTAAGAAACAAATGGAGCCCTGACTGGTTTGGTTCAGTGGATAGATCATCAGCCTGCGGACTGGAGGGTCCCAGGTTCGATTCTGGTCAAGGACATGTACCTTGGTTGCGGGCACATCCTCAGTAGAGGGTGTGCAGGTGGCAGCTGATCGATGTTTCTCTCTCATCAATGTTTCTAACTCTCTCTCTCCATTCCTCTCTGTAAAAAAATCAATAAAATATATTTTTTAAAAAAGAAACAAATGGAACAGAAATCAAGGCCACCAAAATTAATACTTATTCATTTTGAGAAGTAAATAGACACATTAAACTCTCCCATGATTATGATAGAAATTGGAATGAATTTGTAATAGGCACAGACACAAAACATTCAGTGAAGATAATAGATATTTCTAGGAAATATGAATGCAAAGGATTAGGAAATGATAAAGCACAATCTCATGAAACAAAGTTTTCAGTAAAAAATATTTAAAAAAAACACACCCACAAAGCTGTTCTGGAATACATAGTAGGGAGTCAGGAGAAATCTCATCTCCTCTCACTCCAACTCCGTCATTTTCTGTTATAGGGTTTGTGATGCCTGAAGTATATAAACATGAGTATCCTCCATTGGTGAGGACCATGCGCCATGTGATGAGTTTAAAATATGCCCAAATGCCCTAGTGGTTTGGCTCAGTGGATAGAATGTCAGCCTGTGGACTGAAGAATCCCAGGGTCCATTCTGGTCAAGGGCACATGCCCAGATTGTGGGCTCTGTCTTCAATAGGGGGCATGCAGGAGGCAGCTGATCAATGATTCTCTCTCATCATTGATGCTTCTACCTCTTTCTCCCTTTCCCTTCCTCTCTGAAATCAATTAATATCTAATCTAATAAAAAAGAAACATGCAAATTGACCACACCTCTGCTATGCACCAAGCCATGCCCACCAGCCAATCAGAGCAACTATACGCAAATTAACACAGCCAAGATGGTGGTAGGCAGACATGGAGCTGGAGCGAGCAGGGGCTTAGTTACCCCGGTGATGGAGAAAGCCAAGCTTCCTACCTTCCCTGGCCAGCTGTGGCCTCCACTCAAGGCAACAAAGTTTCAATTATAGAAGATAAATAAATCCCAGATTCCTGCTTTCAGCCAGCCTCACTGGGAGCTTGGGTCTGGGACCATGGCCAGCCTGCAAACAGCCGTCAACCACTCAACTAAGCTGGCCAGGCACCCCAGCGGGACCCCCACCCTGATCAGGAACACCCTTCAGGGCAAACAAGCCAGCCCCCATCCATGCACGAGGACTCTATTCTATATAATAAAGGGGTAATATGCATATTGACCCTAATAGCAGAACAACTGGGTGACTATGATGCACAATGACCAGCAGGGGGCAGATGCTCAATGCAGGAGCTTCCCCCTGCTAGTCAGTGCGCTCCCACAGGGGATGCTATGCTCAGCCACAAGCCAGGCTGATGACTGGCAGTACAGCAGTGGTGGTAATGGGAGCCTCTCCCACCTCCTCAGCAGCGCTAAGGATGTCCAACTGCAGCTTAGGCCTGCTTCCTGCTGGCAAGTGGACATCCCCCGAAGGCTCCCGGGCTGCCAGAGGGATGTCTGACTGCCAACTTAGGCCCAAACAACCAGGGTGCAGACCTAAGCCAGCAGGTGGACAGCCCCCAAGGGGTCCCAGACTGTGAGAGGGCACAGGTCAGGTTGAGGGACCCCCGCAAGTGGAGAAATTATTGTGCACTGGGCCTCTAGTCTATATAATAAAAGACTAATATGCAAATTGATCAAACGGCAGAATGACTGGTTGCTATGATGTTCACTGACCACCAGGGGGCACATGCTCAAAGCAGGAGCTGCCCCCTTGGGGTCAGTGTGCCTCCAAAGGGGGAGAGCTGCTCAGCCAAAAGCTGAGCTCAGGGTTGGCAAGCACAGTGGTTCTAGTGGGAGCCTCTCTTACCCCCACAGCAGTGCTAAGGACCCCTCGGGGAATGTCTGCCTGCTGCTTAGGCCCACTCCCTGGGAGAATGGACCTAAGCTGGCAGGCAGGCATCCCCTGAGGGATCCCAGACTCTGAGAGGACTCAGGTTGGGCTGAGGGACTGCCCCCAGTGCACGAATGTCGTACACCAGGCCTCTAGTATATACTGAATGGCCAGATTGTTATGACCACCCATTAGTACTTTGTTGGGCCACCTTTTGCCTTCAATACTGCAGTGATTCTTCTTGGCATTCACTCCACGAGATGTTGAAAGGTGATGCGAGGAATCTGACACCATGCCTGATGAATAGCACTGTCCAGTTCTGTGAGATTTGATGGTTGTGGAACCAGCTGCCTGAGGGCTCTTTTAACTTCCTCCCACAAATGCTCAATTAGATTGCGATCTGGTGATTGTGGGGGCCACCTATGCAAGATAAAGTCTCCCTCATGTTCTTGAAACCACTTCTGCACAATATAAGCACTGTGGCATGGTGCATTGTCTTGTGGGAAGAAGCCATCTCCATTGGGATACACTATCAACATGATAGGATGAACTTGATCAACAATGATACTTAGGTATGTTGTGCTATTCAGACATTTATAATGATCTGGCCCTCTAGCAACTTCAGTGGGAAATTATAGCTAATTTGCCTACAAATATCAGGTGGTCATAATAATCTGACCACTCAGTATATCAGTATATATATTAATTAAAAAATAAATATGCTCAGATGTCTAATCATTATGTGTACACCTGAAACTAATAGTGTATGTCTACTATAACTGGAAGACAAATTAATTAAATATATCTCTCTATATAAAAGCCTAAGTGACCAGCTGACCAGCAGACCAGCCAACCAGCCAGTAGCTATGATGCGCACTAACCACCAGGGGGCAGATGCTCAATGCAGGAGCATAAACCACAGGCATGGAAATATGGAACAGACTGATGAATCTCAGAAGGAAAGGGGAAGGGGGGAAGATGGGAAGAGATTAACAAAAGATTTTATATGCATACTGGAGGCCTAGTGCACAAATCCGTGCACAGGTGAGGTCCCTTGGCCTGGCCTGTGGGGATAGGGCCAAAATGGGATCTCAGACATCCCCCATGGGGTCCTAGATTGCAAGAGGGCACAGTCCAGGCCAAGGAACCCCACTGGTGCATGAATCTGTACACCACGTCTCTAGTCCTATTTAATGAAAGAGTAATATGCAAATTTACCATCACAAGATGGCTTCCCCCATGTGGTCAAAGATGTCCGCCACAAGATGGCCAGCAAGGGAGGGCAGTTGGGTGGGACCCAGGCCTGCAGGGGAGGGCAGTTGGGAGGGGACCAGGCCTGCAGGGAAGGGAAGTTGGGAGGGACCTGGCTGGCAGAGGAGGACAGTTGGGGGGTACCAGGCTGGCAGAGGAGGCAGTTGGGGAGAACTCAGGCCTACAGGGGAGGGCAGTGTGGGGGACCCAGGCCTTCAAGGGAGGACAGTTGGGGTGGACCATCCTGGCAGGGGGAGGGAAGTTAGGGGCAATCAGGCTGTCACAGAAGCAGTTAGGCATTGATAAGGCTGGCAGGGGAGTGGTTAGGGGCAATCGACAGGCGGGAGGTCAGGAGCCAGCAGTCCTGAATTGTGAAAGGGATGTCTGACTGCCTGTTTAGGCCCAATCCCATCAGTGGGATCGGGCCTAAACGGACAGTCAGACATCTCTCAAGGGATCCCAGATTTGAAAAAAGGACAGGTTAAGCTGCTGAGGGACACCACCCCACCCCCACTCCCACTCTGTGCATGAATTTTGTGCATCAGGCCTCTTGTAAATATATAAAATAATACAATATGCCCACAAATTATTTGATACTCCTTCCTTCTAGCTGTGAGGGCTAAGTCCCTCCTTCAAGAGTGAGCTGGATTCAGTAACTCACTACTAATGAATAGGATAAAGTGTAAGTGATGGTGTGTGTGACTTGAGAGCCTAGGTCATTATTAAAGACATTGCAGCTTCCTCCATGATGCACTGTCGTGCTCCATCTAGGGACAGGTACTGGTCATGCTGAGACAGACAGACATGAACATTTTTATTGCCATCCTCACAGGTATTGTTATACCCTACTGACCAACCCACACCTCAAAAACATACAACACAAAGACACACACACGTGCGTGCACGCACACGGACATAGCAACTAAGTGATATCTGCTTTTGGGGGGCTATTACATAGTACAGAGATATATATTTCAGATCTTTTTGACTGCTCTGAATTATGTGAGGTAAATTTTTATTATTCAGGGAATATTCTTTGGTAAGTTCAGTTTTCTGGCTTGACTGGAGACCACTTTTCTAAGGGCAAAGAAAGCACTTAGAAGGGTCCAGCGACATGAATCAGGAGGTCATGGTTTGATTCCCGGTCGGGCACATGCCTGGGTTTCGGGCTCTATCCCCAGTGAGGGGCCTGCAAGAGGAAGCTGATCAATGATTCTTTCTCCTCATTCATGTTTCTATCCCTTTCTCCCTTTCCCTTCCTTTCAGAAATCAATATATATATATATATATATATATATATATATATATATATATATATATTTTTTTTAAGAAATAAAGCACTAGTTGTTATACTTTTACACAACAGAATACTTTGCAGAAGTAAAAACAAAAGAACTCTTACCATTTGCAACAGCATGGATGGACCTGGAGAGCAGTATGCTAAGCAAAATAAGCCAGTTAGAGAAAGAAAAGTATCACATGATCTCAGTTATATGTGGAATATAATGAACAACACAAACTGATGAACAAAAATAGATCCAGAGACATAGAAGCATCAAACACACTGTCAAATCTCAGTGGGAATACAGGAGAGGATGAGTGGGTGGGAAGAGATCAACCAATGAACTTGTATGCATATATGAATAACCCATAGTGAAGACCTGGGGAGGGGGGCCAGCTGGAAGAGGGCAATGGGGGGAAAAGACAACATATGTAATAGTTTCAACAATAAAAACTAAAAAAGAAAAAAAAGAAATAAAGCACTAGGAGGTAAATACAGGTGTAGTGAAGAGGAAAAAAAGTAAAGAGATGCTGTGAAAGAGGATGATGAGGATTAAGATTATGGTTGGGTATAACTGGCCTCATGTGCCCTAACTTTTACAGTCACTTGGGCAATAGTAATTTATGGACCAAAAGTTTATTTTCAGATCAATTGGTACTAAAAATCATTTTAATAGAACATGTGTTTCTATGGGAAAGCATTTGCTTTTGTAATGGAAGATCTTACAGAATTTTGGAGTATAATCTGGTCACCTGCCCATCTATAGCTACTCATTTATTACATAGCATGACAATTTATGCTGCTACACCTCTGCTAGTCATTTCCTACTCACTCTGCAGGTTTTCAGAAAAAAAGCTCAAGAGGCAAAAGAAAAAAGACAGAAAAAAATAAATGCCAGCTTTTATCCCCAGGCTAACTCACACATTTCATTGTCTTTGTATAGCATTCAACCCCCATTGTTTTGGAGGGTCGCAGTGCCCCACACATTGTCCTAAAAACTGGGAGAAAGTCCCCACCCTTGCCCCAACCTCAACTTGACCTCTACACTGACCCTTTGATAAAGTTTTCATAATCCTGGGTCACTTTTATGTTAGAGCATTAAATTTAAGTATTGCATATAAAATCTCATGAATATTTGTTATTGTTTTGCTTTCTTATACAATATAACACAAGTAGGGTGAAAAGAGATACTATTTTGAAGGAAAGATTGAGACTGTATTGACATAAAGTATCTTTAATGACAGGGGGGAGGAGGGACATCATTGAAATTGCCAAGAAACCTGCAAGTAAATTATAAAAAAATTTGGCGACAGATAAAGAAATATATGCAAAGGGTAACAAGAGATTATCAAGAATTTTACAGTAAACATAGTAGCTAGAAATAAAAGAATAAATTTGATTCAGATTTCTTTTAACAGAAAAACATTTGTAAGTCCGACATACCTGCTGGTGAGCTAGTTTTTTGCAACCAATTATGTTAATCACTTGTAGTAAAGTCTCAGTTTTTCAAAAGTGTTAAATGTTGAACAGCACAGAGTTCTGTTGACAATGTCAAAATAGTAAACCAATTATGCGCATGATAAAAATATCTTAAGGTAAAAATGTGGGTCAAAGAAAAGCAGCTTTTGCTTTTTTGCTGTTGTAAAATATTCAAATAACCATCCAATGCAAGGGAAAATAAATCCTGTATGCTAGAAATCTTTACAAAAATTCTCCTCTACAGCTAAAGCAATCTAGTGTTGCTTAACATGGCTTATAAAAATATTTGCGTGTACATATTAATTGCAAAACCATGTATGGTGTGTATATATGTGTGTACTATTCACACAATTATTTTTTCCTTACACAAAATAGAAAAAAATAATTAAAATTAATCCGAGTATTAACATTCTTTTTTTTTAAAAAAGTGCATAATTATGAAAAACAATTTTAAAAATTGCATTAAATTCTTCACAAGATATGTGTTAATGTCATTACTTAAAAACTACATGTTTTTCACAGGGTGTAACTCCCACTACACCTGTAGGGCAACATTCCAAAATGTAAATGATTCTGGTGAAGTTGAAGTGAGCATCTTCCGGGGAAATGTGAGTGAGCTGCCATGAAAACACACAAATGGAACCTACAGGAGGTTGTCGTCTATGGTGATAATTACAGGTCTTTAATATCTGTTCTTCTGAGTTGTTGAATTGGGTAAAATGCCTCCTGATGCATGGTAAGTGAGAAGTAAGGTTTAACTTGTCCAAACCTGAACCCCTGCAAGAGAGACTCTGGGAGAGAGTGCTGGCCACTCCCAAATCCATTGCTTAATAAGGGAATTAAGGTTTCCCTCAAAGCTTGGACCCCAATCTCAATTTATCCAGGAACAGCAATGCGGCAAGAAGTTTGCCACATAATAAAATTGCAACTGCGTGTCTTTCCCCCCAAACATATCATCCCATGGAAGATGTTCCCCTCTAAGCCCCAGCCCCTAGGTGAGCTGGCAGTAGGGACGCCTACATTCTAGATTCTGAAGCACCATGTCAATTTTACATGTTGGCTCCCTGCTGCCACTGGAGTAGAAGCTCTCTGGTTCTTTCAGAAAGTCTCACAACACAAGGACTGCCATCTGTTTCCCCAATTCTCACTTTATCCTGGGAGCTCACCTCAGATTTCTATCAGCGGTCCCTGAACAGAGCAATAGGAACTGCATGCCTATCACTGATATTTATCCCCACAAGTTTTAACAACAAATGCAGTTCCAGTAAGTCTGATATTTCTGCTTCACTATTTCCTCCCCTCTCCACCGTTTTATCTTATTTTTTTTTTTTGCATCAGAACAAAAACACATTAAATCAGATATACTAAGAAATCATTGTGTCCCCAGCTTGATTCCCTGATCAGAATTCCATCTAATGATAATTTGGAGTCTTTTAACAAATTCTAGTTGAATGAGAATGTTCTTTGCTCATCTGTCATTGGGCTCACAATGCACTGACTTCAACAATAAACTAAATAATATGAATAAAAGCTTGAAATCTTGTTAAGTGTATGCTCACATGCTATTTGCTCAAAATGATTTACTTCCAGCTACCATTGGGCTTTATTTGTAAGTAGAAAAGGGACAAGAAAAAGGCAAGGTATTTCAGACATTAATTTCTTCATTTCACATTCACCCCATTCCCAAGCAAGTTCTCTTACAAACACGTGATAAATGAGGAAAGAGGCAAAAGACTTATTGGTATGGGATTAAGAGGATAGCTATGTACCTGAACTCATCATTTTTCATTTTTTTTCTTTTCATGAAGTGCATTCTTTGCACGATTGCTCAAAATTGAAAGTAAAGTGGATCTAAAACAACAACATAACATTTGTTTTACAATCAATACATGATATTTCTGACAAGTCTAAAGAAATGGTCAGTTTAAAAATTATAACTTACAGTGCAAGGAAGTCTTTAAACTCTACACTAAAATAATTGAATGTCTACATCTAACCCATGTCTCAATTGAAATATTAAATAATGTAATCTGTCATTTGGAATGACTGTATTGCACTGAAAATGGATTTAAATGATGCCATTGAAACAACGCCCCAAAGAGAAGTACTATAGATGATCTTACTCTCAGTCCCTTCAAATACTTAGAATTAAGATGGAATAAATCTCCACTTTGCTATATTCCCCAATCAGGATTGATATTTTATGAATAGTTGCCTTTCGGGCACATTATACTTTGAGGCACTCAGTCTCCTAGGAGAAAAAGCAATTTGAGTGCCCTAGCCTAACTCCTCTGCTTCCCTGGGCCACAAAATTCAGGTTTTCTGACAAAGTACTGCTTTTTAAGTAATCATTCAAAAAGTGGTTGCTGAGTGAATGAAGTAAGATTAGGCTGGACAAGAAGTTATGGTATCATTCAGAAACTTAATATAATTCCTTTAATGGAAATTGAAAATGGTTATATAGTGTAAACTCTGTGCCATTGGAACGGCCCAGGATGATAGACACTCAGCTACCCTCTCCACCTCCTATCCCTCCCCCTCACCTCATTTCCACAAAAGCACCATGCCCTTCCCTCTCTTTGGTATGAGGGATTGCCTTTATATAAATGTTCTGCTTTGACCTCAATAATTGATTCATGCATCATAATCATTCTTTAGATCTCATAAAAGAGAACTTTCTTCTTCAGACAAAGTCAACTACCACTCTTCCCTCATTCCTTAGCATTGGACATTTATTTTCATCAATATTGAATGTATTCTTGTCTCTGCCCTAAACTGGAAGCTCTGTGAAGGTCAGTGGTATTTTTGTTGTTGTTATTGTTGTTCAAACTTGGACTGCTAGAGTACAATGCCAGACAAAGAAAAAGTACTTAATATTTGTTGAGAGAATGAAAGAATATATGGTTGAATAGGAATGGATTATAATTTACTACACAATTGTTACAAATCAAATTATATATCTGAAAAATTTAGTATGCTCCTCTTACTTCCTACTACTACATTAATTTCTTTGTGACATGCCAAAGAGATGGAGAAGGAACACATCTGCCCAACTTGAGTTATAGTGAGGGCCCTCCTGTCTCTGCCACAAACACTCATGTACATATTATAATTCTCTCAGCATTATGGCATGATATCTAGATACTAGAAATGGGGTAGATGAAGTGTACCTGTTTAGACACTACTGTGAAAATGAATATCTGCATAATATAGGGCACACTTTAACAGCTGACAGTTCAATTTTGAAAATAAAATGTATTTTAATAAACATTGCTATAATAATTATTCTAATGTGT
This sequence comes from Murina feae, assembly GCA_004026665.1. Taxonomy (NCBI): domain Eukaryota; kingdom Metazoa; phylum Chordata; class Mammalia; order Chiroptera; family Vespertilionidae; genus Murina; species Murina feae. The sequence goes on along the minus strand of PVJC01025230.1, from coordinate 569 downwards.
GTGTACATTCTAGGGGGCACACCATCCTATCTAATAAAAGAGTGATATGCAAATTGACCATCACAAGAGGGCTGCCCCCATGTGGTCAAAGATGGCCACCACAAGATGGCAAGCAAGGGAGGACAGTTGGGGGGACAGTATACCTGCAAGGGAGGACAGTTGGGGGGTACCCAGGCCTGCAGAAGAGGACAGTTGGGGAGGACCCAGGCCTGCAGAGGATAGTTGGGGGGGACCCAGGCCTACAGAGGAGGAGAGTTGGGGGAGACCCAGGCCTGCAAGGGCGGGCAGTTGGAGGAGATCAGGCTGGAAGAGGAGGGCAGTTGGGGGGGACCCAGACCTGCAGGGGAGGGCTGTTCGGGGAGGCCCAGGCCTATAGGGGAGGGCCGTTGGGGGAGGCCCAGGCCTGCAGGGGAGGGCAGTTGGAGGGGACCCAGGCCTGCAGGGGAGGACAGTTGGAAGGGACCCAGGGCTACAGGGGAGGGCAGTTGGGGGGACCCAGGCCTGCAGTAGAGGGCAGTTTGGGGGACCCAGGCTTGTAAGGGAGGACAGTTGGGGGGACCCAGGCCTGC
>PVJC01025229.1:0-24892 GCA_004026665.1 Murina feae | reverse complement strand
GCTTTCTGACTCACCAGCTAATGGGTTTGAAGGGAGATTTCCGAGGATTCTCGAGTGAGAAGAAAACACAGGGAGTTGCTGTTAGGACATAATTGTCTGGGGCACAGGCACCTCTTTATGAGGCCCTGGGAGCAACCAGGAGGAGGGGCATGCACAAAGGGGCTGTTGGGTCAAAGTGGGGCACCGGGGCAGGAGGGCCCCATGAGCAGGGGCTGCTGCGGCCGCTCAGTTCGTGTCATTCACTAACCGCTCCCTCGGCTGTGCATCAAGGTCTGGCTTGGCTTATGTAACGGCTCCCTCGGTATGGGGCCATTTGTCATTTTGTGAAGAACCAGAAGTGGATATCTGTCCTGGAAGTGCCATTTTCTTTGGAAAAGCAGGTCTAATGATTTATAACCAGGTTATGTATTGTGAAGACTGGCTCAAATTTGCAGCCCTGCAGGAAATATTACTGACAGAGCTTTAGCAGTTTCTGAAAAGTATCCATTAACGCCTTTGTGAAGGGAATTATCTTTGAGGGGAAAAGAAGAGAAGGGTAACCAAAGTCTAAGAACAGGGCCAAATGCCACCCTCTGGGACCGAGATGAAGTTATTACAAACCCACCAAGTTTTGAAAGCAGAGGCAGGATGGCCTTGATCTTTATGGAACTGTCGTAGGCGTCCCCGAGAAAGTAACCCATTGTGAGCCCTGCGGCAAATGGGTTCTGGCTTCCAGGGCTTCTCCGTGATTGTGTCTCTTCTCCTTCTATCCTGAAATCATCGGGTTCCTGTCCTCCATGGCGTCTAGCCTTCACACACTAAGCCACGTCGACTGCCGTGTGTCACTGGCCCACCATCCCCCCAGCTGTCTGCCTCTCTCTGGGCCTCCCCTCCTCCCCACTCCAGTCTGGACTCCATGGCTGATTATGGAACCGCTTTTTCCTCAAGACCCTCCACCCTACCTCCCTGCCCTGCTGAGCTCCAATCTGGAGCAGTCCCACATGTTTTCCCTCCTGTATCAGTTGACATTGTATTTGGTTCTTTCCCTCCTGACACTGGTGGCTTAATCACATAGAGGTTTATTTTTCCCCATAAAAGATCTGCAGGGCGGATGTGCGCATGTACAGCACTCACAACAGGCTCTTTCTCGCCTCAGTCAGTCATTGTTAGCATATAGCCTTTGTCCCCGTGTTTGTTGTCTTATGGTCCCAACAATCTGGCATTATGTCTGCATTCCAGAAAGGAAAAGGGTCAAAGGGTAAAGGGCATATGCCAGCTGAATGTGCCCATGAACCAGTAATTTAAAAAAAAAAAAACTTTATGAAAGGACTACCTAGGAGCAGGCCACCCCTGGATACAAAGGAGGCTGATGAATATTGTCATATTGCCTCTCTAAACAGAATAGGGTTCTGTTAGTAAGGAAAGTGTGGAGTGGCTCTGGGCTGACAACCAGCTATCTCTGCGGCCCTCCACCTGCATGCTGCTGTACAGAGCAGCCAGGTGGTCTCCTGTTCAGCTTGTCCCTCTGCCCTCAGAGGCTGCCCCACACCTGGCTACTGTTCTCAATCCCTCTGCCCAGCCCCGCCCAACTCATTGTCCCTCTTTTCATAAGATGCTAAACAGCATTATTCAAATGCACATTAAAATCACAATGAGGTACTATTTCATACCTACTGGGATGACTATAATAAAGAAGACAGACACTTGCAAGTGTTTGCAAAGATGTGGACCTGTAGAACGCTGGAGATGTAAAGTGGTGCAGCAGCAGTAGAAAACAATTTGGTAGTTCCGCAAAAAGTTCCAAGTGATACCATGTGGCTCAACAATTGCACTCCCAGGTGATCTGAAAATAAGAGAATTGAAAACTTATATATCCACACAAAAACACCAGCAAAACCTTGCAGGCTCTTCAAGGAGAAATTGCCTCATTTGTAAAACAACAATGATAATATCCACTCTGGTTGTCTAGCCCCTTTCCACCCTCACTGATCAAGTAGGATCCTGGGACCATGGATTTGGGGGTCTGGGCTGGCTGAGGAAGCAAGGGTGACTCCTTCTAGGACCAAAGGGTGTGCTACAAGCAGAGCCAGAGGTGAAACCGGGACAGAAGCCCACTGCTAGGCTGGGCAGAGAGACAGAATGTCCAGAGTGGCAACAAAGTGTGTGTGGCATGGGTTCCCAGACCAGGAGGGGTGAGAAGGTTGAGTGGAGAGCAGGGAGTAGCACCTGCAGAGACATCCTGTCATCTGAAATATTGCTGGGAAGGGGGAAAAAACAATCAAAGGCTGTGAGCTGGCTGAATTATGGATGTCTTAAAGGCCAGTCAGACCTGCTTGGGTGAGAACAGGCTGGGGAGTCTTCAAATAATGGCCCATGCCCCTGTAGGAAATAGGGATAAGAGAATTAAGAAGATAGAGTAGCCATGTTGGCTGCTAGAGACCAGCTATCTGTGCAGCCCTCCACCTGCATGCTGCTGTACAGGGCAGCCACATGGTCTCCTGTTCAGCTTGTCCCTCTGCTCTTAGAGGCTGTCCCACACCTGGAGTGGGAAGCAATGGTAGGCAAGAGATGCAGATTTAAGCTTCATTGTTTCACAAGAGGAGGAACCTTTAGAGAGATAGTGATGGGTTATGTGAGAATGCTTGCATAAGCTCAGCATGCTATTAAGCACACTTCTAGATTCCTCATTTAATTCTTATAACAACCCTGTAATATAGGTACAATTATATTACCATTTTAGAGATAAGAAAATTGAGACAGAGAAAGGTTGCTTACCCTGGTTCACTCAGCAGGTAGGTGCAGAGCTAGAGGTACAGGCCAAGAGCTACTCAAGGAGGGAGGACTCTGCAGGGAGGCAGCAGCAGAGGGACCCCACTCCTGACATGAGAATCATGGTTGTAGATGAAGAGTATGCATAAAATGGCAGCACAGGCATATTTCTGGGTCTTGGTTAGTTTAGATTTTGAGTCTGCCTTATATTTCCAGCCACAAGCTCTGGATTCGTTAGGGTCACAGGGAAAACAAAGTTGGAGTGGGTGTGGCACCAAACCTACATTTTATTCACTGTGATCAAGGACAGAAAATAATAGCCTGTAAGAAGCCTATTTTGAAAATTCAAAGTGCTTGGCCATCCAGAAACACTAAGCTTTGAAATTCAAAACAGGATGAATTAAATTCATTATAGAGCCAAAATGGAGAAAATAAGTCAGCTTTTAATACAATATGACCCAAGGCACCTGCAGTGTAAAAAGGAAGGAAAAAATAACAGATGGAATTGACCCTATAATTCCTGTAATTCTAATAGATGTGTCTAAAAGGAATTATTTGGAATCTGTTTTGTCTTTTTCTTACAGAGAGGGGGAGAGAGAGAGAGAGAGAGAGAGAGAGAGAGAGAGAGAGAGACAGCAGTCATAAACATATAAAAAGCTCTTGGGGGATGATGGGAGTCAGGGGTCTATTTTCCTTGTGTTCTTGTGTCTGTCTCCCCAAAGCCTATGTGGATGATGTGGCAGGGACCAGGGATGGGCGGGAGGAGATGTGTGGCTCTTAAGTGATTTCTTTATAAATCTTTGCAAATGCACATGTCAGTCTCATGATATAAAACTAAAAGCAGGTAATTCATTCTATACTGATATTTATATTAAAGTACTACAATATGGGAATAACAGGGACAGGATACATTATTTAATAATTAAATGATATAAATTTCACAATGGAGAATTTATTTTCAGATTCTGACTAGAATCAAAATGGACTGTGTGAATTCTTGTTAACTCCCACGATTACCTTGTATATTACACTATTAATGAAACTCTTCATGTTGTTTTTAAAATAATTAATAACCAAGATGTGCAATCAGAGAGAGAGGTCGTCTCCCATGAGTCCCCAGTCCTGAGGCCTGTGAACAGGCCCACATGTGATGCAAAAAGGAACCCTTACCAATGGTCCCTGTGGATCCCCACAGGATGCTGTGGACCAGTCATCAAATAGGAGTTGGAAAGATGACCTCGAATCCCCTTATGGAAGGCCCATAACCCTAGGAATCGATTGTTCTTAAAGAGGATGCTCTGTGACCTCCTCTCAAGGCAACTCCCTGCTCCATAAGGAAGGGACAGATGGGACTTGCTGCTTCTGCCTAAAGAGAGAATCCCTTCCCAGCATTGAAAAGGTGCACTCATCAGAACTGCTGTTTGCTTAGGTAAGCTCAGCCCAGCCACTGGGATTTTCTGGCTTACTATTCAGACAATTTTATTTAAGCTCTTAGAAAAAGTGCCCTTGTGCCAAAACAAACCAGAGCTTCACCTAATGAAGTGTACAGATCTAACCAAGTTACCTGAGTCATTAGCACTCACCAGTCTCCCTTCCCCTTAGGCCCCCGTTTGTGAGGAAGACAGAGACTGCCTTGGCTGTGACGATGAATCAGAAAGATAGGTTGGTCCCAACCACCTGACTCTTGGACTTCAAGACGTAAGTCTTCACTTCAACCAGAGAAAGAAGAAGAGACAAGCAGTAGTTATTTTTTGTTGACTAGTGAGGCCCTGGGCCTCTTGTACATATGTCCTCTCATTTGGTTCTCAAGAAATGCTGAAAGGCGAGCGTTACCATCTTTCCTGAACAGATGCAGAAACTGAGCCCAGAGACGTTGAGTAACAGGCCTATGGTCACAGAGCTCTAATTCGGAGCTGAATTAAAGAATGGGAACTCTATTTCTTACAGGTCTTCAGCAAGGCGGTGTGGCTATCTGAAGTCATCATCTCCCATCTCTCCCAAGGAAGGCAGCGCCAAGTCCCGAAAGAGCGGGCCACTCACACCAGAGAGAAGACCCAGCCAAAGGCATGAGTCCTGGACGGCCAGGAGCAGGAGAGCTGGCAGGCCTGTGACGCAGACCTTCCCAGTTCCTTCTCCCTGCCACCTTTTTCCCCATCTTTGCCAACCTCCTCCAGATGTAAATAAATAATTGAGGAAACAAACATGTATCTCACAGTTTGCTTAGTTTCCTGTCTCTGCAGATTATGAGAGCATGTGCATTTTTCCTCTCTGCTGTAGAGAGTTTTCATATAAATAAGGGATTCAGTGTGACTCCTTTCACCAATGTTAAAATTCCATTTAAAAGTAAATTGATTTCCGAAAATATATGTATTGGCAGCAGTGGCCACCACAGCTAGTATTACAGTTTACATTTAACATAGTGCTGTTTGCCTTGACAGGTTCCATATTTTTCACACATAAATCGATAGAGTGATGTTTGAAAAACTCGAATCTTTCATCGTTCTGCCACTCCGACTCTGCCTTCTGAAAACCATAAAGAAGTAACTTTCCAGCGGGTGTCATTTAGTTGGAGAGTATTATTTACGGCATTTGACTATAACACAATCACTGTAAACTCAAAGAAGACATGCTAGGATGGAGAGCCAGGAATTTGCTTTGAAAAGGATGCATTTTAACAATTTTTTTTAAATCATGTGTGTGTGTGTTGTGCATATATGTGTGTGCAGATGTGATGTGTGTAGGTGCATGCAAGTATGTGTGTGTTTGGGGTATATTTGTGCACATGTGTGCATGTGTTTGTGTGTTGTTGTAAGATCAGTTACACACACACACACACACACACACACACCCCTTCTGACCTTTTGGACATGGTATGAAGGAGCAGCTATCTGAGGCAAGGACCCTTAGGCTGACGGCCTGGGAGAAACGGGGATGAGCAGTTGTGAGAGATAAGTAGGTGGGTGGAAGTCAGAGTACATGTGAGTTTGCCTTTGCTTGTACTCTGAAATTAACGTTTGGCCTTGGAAGGGAAGAAAGCCACTTAGGCCTCTAACCTCTACCACAGCTCCTTCAGTCAACTTCAAGGAGGGCTGATCAGATAATCACATTCCACGCTGGAAATCTGGGTTCTTTTCCAGAGGACAGAAGCCATGCAGATAAATGAACATCTCACTGGCTCTTGTGGTGTTGTTGTTTTTTTTGTTTGTGTGTTTTTTAATGTATCAGAAAAGTAAAACTTTTTCCCTCTGCTTTCAACTAATGACTCATAATTTGTTGTTACCACAGGATGACATGATTTGGAGCCTTATTTTTAGTAATTGGTTGATCAATTTAAAACAAAGAGTAAGTCAAGAACTCTCTGGGATCTTTTACTATTTAACATTTCAGACAAAGCTAGAGATGCTGGGCCGTGATGGTTGTAGATGAGGTCTCTAAGTGACAGTGAGGGCATGAAGGGTATCGAGTTGGCATTTCAAGCCAGGAGCTGACCCAGTTGTCCATATTTGAATGGCTCAAAGGTGCCAAATACAGAGATACTGTAATAATTCTGATATTGCAGAGGGGTCTCCATTGTTCACCTCCCTAACTTGCTTTTGAAGAGAAGATTTTTACATTTTAAAAATCTGAGATATTCTGATTGTGTGCATGTGTGTGTGTGTGTGTGTGTGTGTTTACAACTTCAGATAATTTTTTACATCCTTCTATGGTCTTTATAGCACCTAGATATTCACACCATTTATTCTTTCCAGTGTTCATTAGAAAGAGAATCATATGTAATTTAAGTTTTATTCATTTGCCAGGCCACTGTAGTCTGGGGTGGACTTGCGGGTCAGGAATAAGGGTCACTCCCATGACTCCCTAGGGGAGAGTTGTCTCTGTCCTCTTGACTCCACTGTCAAAGAGGAGAGGCTGGCCCAACCAATAAGGCCAAATTTTCAGGTGAGTTGAGCGTGGGGTTAGGCCTAATCTTTCACTAGGAATATTATCTTTTATTCCTGTTCTTTCCTGTCAGGGCTGTATATGTTTGACCTTTCTTTGTGGAGCAATATAACCTGAAATTTAGGTTTGAGCAGAGAGAAAAGAGGCTGCTTAGGCATCAATCCTGGACAAATGGGTCTTTGCCAGGACTCAGTCCAGCCTATTGGAGTTCTTCAGTGGGATTTGGGTCAAAGCCAAAGGCAACGCAAACATTTCTTAGCCCTTGATTTGCTAATCATTGTCCTAGATCCTCAGAGACTTCGGAGGAAGTTGTGATCAAGGGTGAGTTTTAACAGACGTGGCTTCTTGACCAAGTGTTCTCAAAATACCACGGGGGAGATTCCAGTCTGACTAGATAACAACTTCACCAATAGATCCCATGATACTGGTAGTTGTGGCATATAGAAAATTCCATTAAGCAGGATGCTTGGCTAAGAACAGAGTTAGAACTTCACTTAGATTCACTGGCTGAAGATCATGAGAGAAGCAACTGGTGAAGGTGGAAGAAACCAACCCAAGCTATTCACTGTGCCTTTGATCCATAGCTGTTTTCTCTGAAGGAGTTTGGATAGGAGTGACAAGCAACCAGCTGGCTCAGGAGGTCTCAGGTATATTTTCACATCAAAACACCTTGCTCTTCCCACTCCTAGTAGAACACAGAACTCCTACCAACACTATCCAGGTCTTACCTATTCCTTAAGATACTGTTCAGGTCCACAGTCTCTCCTGTGGTGCCAGGCCTTGGTAATCTTTTCAGAATCATTTGGAACATTATACAAGATGGGGCAAAAGTAAGTTTACAATTGTGAGTACTTAAAACACAGTTAATTCTTATATTATTTATTAATTGTTGTATTATTTTCCACACAAGCACTGTAGAACTCTGTTAAGTTTTTATTTTGTATGATTTCTCATCTCAGCTAAGTTATAAACATCTTAATAGTTGTCACCACAGTTTATATTTATCTGTGCTCTCCACCAAGCCTAGCATACTAACTTGTATATACTGTGTTTCCCCAAAAGTAAGACATCCCCGAAAATAAGACCTACTTACAATTTTGCCTCTTGCTGAAATATAAGGCACCCCCCCAAAATAATACCTCTCCGATAATAAGGCCTCCCCGATAATAAGCCCCCCACATATAGCCTCCCCAATAATAAGGCCTCCCGAAGCTACCATAACTCTGGACTCTGGGCTGTAGCGGCGGGCGCCACCGCGCAGGTGACAGGAAGTGCAAGGTCTCTTTTAATCAGAGAGCCCATGCCGCTGCCAGGACAAGCTGCCGCCTGCTGCTCACTCTGCCCTGATGGAGTCTGGCTGACTCACAATTAGTGAGTCACGCAAGGCAGGAGTCGGGCACATTGTGTGGACACACAGGTAATAAATTTCCTTTTTTTTTTTTTGTTCAACAATAAATGTATACCATATTCTTCTTCATGGAAAAATAAGACATCCCCTGAAAATAAGACCTAGCGCATCTTTGGGAGCAAAAATTAGTCTAAGACACTGTCTTATTTTCGGGGAAGCAGGGTATTGTGTTCTCATACATTATTAGTAGATTTTTGACTGAATAGTTTAAAGGGCCCAGGAATAGGAAAATCTGCTTTAAGTTTTTAGTAGAAATAAAATAAGCTAACTCTGAATCTTCACCTGCAAGGCTACTCCTGAACTGCAATAAGAGATTCCTTTGACACCTTCTTGGCATACATTCACTCCTACCTACCCATTTCAAACTGCAGTTAAATTAGATAGAAAATTATCTAATTTTGGAAAGAATGTATATACTGTATTCCATCATTCTAAAATGCACATTTTTTTTTCATTTTCCACAACGATGGTCCTTATAATTGACAGTATTTTTTCCTTTCTTGGTGTCATATAAAATAATGTTTCCTATAATGGATGATGATTTATAGCTAGTGAAATACCGTGCATTTGTATCTATCATCCGTCACATACCTACCTAGTAATTCATCTATAACTCCATGCAGTGACCTTTACTTGACAGATGCATGTGGAAGGAGTCCATAACTTACATCAAAATGTGACAGTCCCTTACCCTGTTCCTTCCCCCTGCTGCCATTGCCATGCATGTTTTTAGGTGTCCCCTTCGAGCTTGTAGGGTATCAGTGGACTCAGAATTAGGGAAAGAAAAGATTGCATAAATAGAAGAAGTAGTAAGGAAAGTGTATCCAGAGAAAGACACCTAGACATAGCCGGACCCAGACACAGCTGGTTTGCTTGTCATCTCTACTTGTGTTTCATCCTCCCTTTATTATTTCTCTATGTTTATGCAGCCCGAAATTTCACCAATATGTGGTTTATTGAGATGTTGGGGGGTATAAATAGCCATCTACTTTCAAAACAGGAATATCTGAGTTAGTGACTTATCAACTTCAGTGTGTCCAGCTTCTATTTAGCTTCTTCTTACTCATCAAGTGAGATCAGCAACACCAATGGGGATTGGGGGTTTGGAAGAAAGAAACGGATTAATGTGAAGAACTCAGGGAAATTGAATAGGTTATTCTTTTGATGGGGACTACTTTGGCCTCAGTGAGAGCCTGGATGTGCTGAAAAGAGGGATTTAATGAGGACAGATGAAGTTCAAGATTCACAACCTGAGCTTGTATAAGGAGCCAGGGAGAAAACACTTCCTCTTGCTCCTTTCCATAGCACACACGTAGTGACTAGGATGCTGCATTTGGCTGTTTAGCATTCCTCCTTCTTCTGTTTTAATCAGTTATTAGTCCTTTCACATTTCAGTCCCAGAATTTCAGGAAGAGCTTACATCACTTCCACCCCCAAATGGCTAAAGTCAATGAACACATACCATCCCCAGAGGAAGTGTTTGGAAATGGACATATGACCCACTTTGGGGCAATGAGGGTTTCTGAGAAAGAAGCTTCTCTCTGCTTCTGAGAAAGCCACTAAAAGAAATACTTTTTTTTGCTTTGGACTGGGTGCTGTAAGGCTGTGGTGTCCCATTCTCTTTTAGAGTTATATCAATTCTTGTAAGTTTACCTGGACACCTAACCAACAGGTATATAATTATTTGTGATAGAAAATTTCCATCTTGGGAAAAAACAACAGTTGACTTCAAACAAACTTTAGGAAACCAACCAGTTCATCAATCCAAGAGTAATAGTAGCAGTTTTTGAATAATAAGAGTCATTGATTTGTATCAAAGAAGTGGATAATCTTTTCTATAATATTTCAAAATTTTTAGAATGACATTGTATCCTGAAGTGATCTATTAGATTAGAAGGGAATATGACATCCTGATATAAAAATGCAAGAAACTAAAGCAATTTGTGAAGGAAGTGTTAGCAGCTACCTTCATGTGAACTCTCCCTGTGTGAGCTCTAAATTACTCTGGATGCTGTGGTAAATGCTTCAATACATTATGCTATGAAGTTACCAAGTTCAAGGTCCAATGGTTGAAGGTGGGAAGCTCTTGGGAAGGGTGTCCACTCAACATATTGGGGATTAGGTCTATTTTAGCCAAATCTGTCCTGAGGAGGGGGCCCAAGGACATCTGAAGGTTGGGATTCATTTGGATCCAAGATGGTCCTGAGGATCTGCTTTATCTGTGGGTAATCTTCATACTCATAATATATAAGTGAAATGATGATGACGACTTCCCAGTGTGCAAAATGCCTTCATATCCGTATCTCAGTTGTGCTCAGGGGATGTAGCATTCCTGCTTTAGACAGCACCAAACAAGTAAATAAAGGAGTGCTCAGGATCCCGCAGCAGAGCTTGTCCTCCAACAGCTTTTCTGACTCCCAAACATAAAGTTGAGTTTAACTATTCAGATGTTTCTACTGCATTTTGCTTGAGTTTTACCAAGAAAATTGAGATCACCAGGTGTTAGTTCCCTTGTTTTCCATCTTAGACATTTTAATGTATCTTTGCTGTCATTTGCACTTTCTCCATTTTCTCTTGTCTTAACTAAAAGATTACTCCTCCTATCTTAGCCAGGTAGCTCAGTTGGTTAGAGCATCATCCTGATAGGTCAAGCTTGGGGGTTGCATTCCCAGGCAGCGTACATACACGAATCAACCAATGAGTGCATAAATAAGTATAGCAATAAATCGATGTTTTTGTGTCTCTCTCTATCTTCCTCTCTCTCTAAAAATTAATAAATAAATTAAAAATAAATAAATATAGCCCTACGAGTGGTATCAGTGAAGAAATTGCTTTGGCATATGTTTGAGATTTTGCTGCCTATGGATTCCTCAAGTATTTTTATGATTTCCCATCTTACATTTAGGTCCTTTATCCATTTTTAGTTTATTTTTGTGTATGATGTAAGTTGGTGGTCTAGTTTCATTTTTTTTTGCATGTATCTGTCCAGTTTTCCCAACACCATATATTGAAGAGACTATCTTGACTCCATTGTATGTTCATGCCTTCTTTGTTGAATATTAATTGAGCTTAGTGGTTTGGGTCGATTTCTGGGTTCTCTATTCTATTCCATTGATCTATAGGTCTGTTCTGCCAGTACCAGGCAGTTTTGAGAACAGTGGCTTTGTAATACAGCTTGATATCTGATATTGAGATTCCACCTACTTTGTTCTTTGCTCTTCTTGCTGCAGCTATTCGGGGTCTTTTTTTTTTTTATTCCAGATGAATTTTCGGAAAGTTCATTCTAGGTCTGTGAAATATGCCATTGGTATTTTAATGGGGAGTGCATTGAATCCATAGATTGATTTAGGTAGTATGGACATTTTAATTATGTTGATTCTACCAATCCATGAACATGGTATGTTCTTCCATCTGTTTATGTCTTCCTTTATCTCTTTTTTCAGTGTCCTGTAGTTTTCTGCATATAGGTCTTTTACTTCCTTAGTCAAGTTTATTCCTAGTATCTTAATTTTTTAGTGCAATGGTAAAGAGAAAATAAACAAATGGGAGTACATCAAAATAAAAAGCTTTTGCACAGCAAAATAAACCATCAACAAAAAACAAGAAACCCACTGCATGGGAGAACATATTTGCCAATGTTATTACCAATAAGTGTTTAATCTCCAACATTTACAGGGAATTCATACAACTTAACAAAAGGAAGATAAACAACCCAATCAAAAAATGTGCAATGGATGTAAATAGATACTTTTTTTTGAAAGACAGAAAAAAGGCCAAAAGACATATGAAAACATGCTCAAAGTCACTAATTATTTGAGAGATGCAAATCAAAATGACAATATGGTACCATCTCACACTTGTCAGAATGGCTATCAACAAATCAACAAATGATAAGTGCTGGTGAGGATGTGGAGAAAAAGGAACCCTCATGCACTGCTGGTGGGAATGCAGACTGGTGCAGCCACTGTGGAGAACAGTATGGCGTTTCCTCAAAAAACTAAAAATGGAACTCCCATTTGACCCAGTGATCCCACTTCTAGGAATATATCCCAAGAAATCAGAAACAGCAATCAGAAAGGATATGTGCACCCCTATGTTCCTAATGGCACAATTCACCATAGCTAAGATTTGGAAACAGCCTAAGTACCCATCAGTAGATGAGTGGATTAAAAAACTGTGGTACATCTACACAATGGAATACTATGCTGCAGTAAAAAGGAAGTAATTCTTACCATTTGCAACAGCATGGATGGAACTGGAGAGCATTATGCTAAGCGAAATAAGCCATTTAGAGAAATATAAATGCCACATGATCTCACTCACTTGTGGACTATAATGAACAACATAAACTGTTGAATAAAAACAGAATCAGAGACAGAGAAGCATTGATCAGACCATCAAACCTCAGAGGGAAGGTAGGGGAGGGTGGGGGTAAGGGGAGAAGATCAACTAAAGGACTTGTATGCATGCATATATCCTAACCAATGGGCACAGACAACAGGGGGTTGAGGGCATGAGTGTGGGGGGGCAATAGGGGAATAAGGACATACCTTAATCAATAAAGAAATAAAAATAAGTAAATAAATAACAGCCTTTCCATATCTGGAAGGAATTTCTTTGCCTGTTTTGATCCTTTCTCTGTGCTTCCCCGAATCATCTTTGGTTTCTTTGTCTCCTGCCTTCTTCCCCTTTTTCTCTAAATATGTTGAATTATGCTCTATATAAAAAAAATAAAGCTTTTATTTATGGGCACTTTATTTATACTATTTTTCCCTTCCCCTTCATCCCTTACCTTTTAGAAATAGCAACCTTTGCCTATAGCCTCACTGGGCATCCTTCTCCGTTCCCCACACCTTTCACCAAGGGTCATTCCAGGACCCCTGGTGTTTGCCTGAAACCATGAACAGTGCCAAACCCTACACATACTATATTTTTTCTATACAAACATACCTTTCACTTAAAGGAAGCATTATCAGGCTTATCATTGGCATATTTGAATTCCCAGCATCACTACTTTTGCAGTTTGAGGCCACAGTTAAGTAAAATAGGGTCACTTGAACACAAGCATTGTGATATTATGACAGTTGATCAGGACAAATGACACCTCCAACAAGTTATGCCCTAATTTTTCTTTTCTTCTAAATTCCAGAGGAAAATAGAATGTATTCTACTCATAGAATATATTACCCACCACCTAAGTTTATGGTTTTGTGTCCCTGGACATAACTCCTCGACTAGGCTCTAATCTCCTGGAAGACAAGGATCGATGTTTTATACCTTGTTTGGTATGCACCATATTCTTGCAAGAATGTTTTATATGTAGCAAGTGATAAGTAACTATTAGTAATAAATACATCAAAGTATGGGTTACAGTGAGTATTTATTATTTCTTTATTCCTGGGCGTGTGTGTGTATATATATATATATATATATACTATTTTGAGGGGTATGGAAGTGTGTGGCCCACCTCAATGTTCAAAGGTGGCCTTGTTCATTTTTGCATACCAATTGTCTAGGTTTTCATTTATCTTTCCCCTGTGTCTTTCCTGTGGATTGTTTTGTTTTATTCTGTTGTGAAGAAGGGTTGGTAGAGAATACTGCTCTACTTCACTGAGTTCTCCCTTAATTACTTTTGCAATGTATTCATTGCATTACTTGAAGTAAGCAGCTCCCCTATAACTTCCATGATTGAGTGTATTCATTTCATGAAGATTAAAAATGGATAGCAAACCATTTTTATTATCATACATGCGTTATTAAGGAAAGTATGCAACTGCTTTGTAACTTGCGATTCAGAGAGAATTTCCTTTTGTTTACTGTGAATAATTCTCCTGCTCCTTCCCACCCTAACTCCTCTCCAGAATAGTTCTGGCTTTGGCAGCATTTGCTGGCTAGACAAATATATCACTGCGATTGGAAAAATATCACAAGAGGGACAGTTCCAGGTTTGAAAATAGGGCAATTAGCTCTCAGCGTGAAAAGGTGTGTCGGATGTTTCTGAAACTGAGTGACAGATAATGTTGGCTTGAGCCAGGCGTAATACCCAGAACCACCACGTAGGATGCCTCCCTGCATGTTTCTGTCAGAGAGGATGACTTCTGAATTCTCCTGCTCACCCCAGGAGACCTTGCCAGTGGGTACTTGTGCCAGTGTGTGTGTGTGTGTGTGTGTGTGTGTGTGTGTGTGTGTGGCCAAATATTCATTCTTGCTGTTTTCTTTGTTAGATGGAGGAATTCACTACACAAATGCTATGTTGACTCTTCGAAAAAATAACGAGAGTGTACACTCAATGTGGGTATGACACCCGCCCCTTTTGTGGGGAGAGCTGCGTTTCCTCAGCTCTATTCGGTTCTTGATAGCCAGCCTGGAGGTTGATAGCACCAGCCCCACACTCAATGACTCACCACAGCAGGGAGTGTGCCACCCTTGCCAGGCCACTGAGAGACCTTCCCTGGGAATCATATACACTGCAGCAGAAGGGAGAGGTTCCTTTCCTCTGGGGTTGCTTCACTGACATGACCTAAGCCTGGTTTTAGCAGTGCTCTATGCCAGGTGGATATCACCTGCTTCAATTAGTAGGGAAAGAAAAGCCAGCTTACCAAGGTAAGACCAACTGGGGGGTTGTGGGGGAGAAGAAGGGATAGAGCAAAAAAAGGGAGAGACAACGATGATGTTATTTACATCACTCTGTCCACCTTTCCTTAGACCCTTTCTTCTTCTGTCTTCCCAATTCCATGAGCTCACCATGCTCCTTTATTCACATACATATTGGGTTTGAAGAGGGTGGGTGTTAAAGTAGGACACTGCCCTACAGGGAAGATTTCATCTTTGCCCTCCTTGTGCAGTTGTGCTTGGGAATGCCAGGGAAGGCTGCCAGGGGGTCAGAAGTAGCCATATGGTGTCCTGGGCCCATCTCATGTGAGCTGGGCTGCCTGGAGGGATAGTCACAGAGCTGTGTGTGGCTCTCCGGTACATAGTTTTTGTCCAGACTCTTTCAATCTAGTCAGGAGATATGACAACACACAGAGAGAAATAGAGAACTATCTGGGGCATCTTGTGTCAGCCCACCGACATTCATGATATGTTCATTGATGCTGTAGGGCCATGAAGAGGAGCAGACAGGTGGGGCTTGTAGGGTACCTGAGCGGTCTTGGTGACTGTTGTCCTTGATCGAGGTCTTTGAAAGACTGGCTAGAGTTTGTAGTCAAAGAGAATCCCAGCTCTTTGAGTGACAGGATAAAAATTATTCTCTTCAACCTTTAGAGTCTTAGAATAGCTGAAAGTGTTTGATTCCTACTTTTATTGAAGGTTTTAGATTTTTCTTTTTGTTGTACTCTTTAATTGACTCAAGAATTCCCTGTGCCATGCCAAAATTAGAGGGCACCAATCTCTCACAGCTGTAGAGAAAAGGGTGTCTCCTTTCAGTGGGATTAGATGGGAGCTTGCTACTACTTGTTCTATCCACTTCACAGTGCCATCATGACCAACCCATAGAACAATCTGTGATAACACGTGAGAAAAACAGTTACTAAGTATTATCAACCAATGTCTCTCAGCTCTGACACCAAATATATGTAGCTTGTAGCGTCGGTCTGCGTAGGTCAGCATGCTCCCTTCTCAGAAATGCCATGACCAGAGGCACTAGGTGGCCTCCCTGCAGGCTGCTTTCCTGGCCAATGGACAATCCTGTAACTTTTCAGCATTTCCAAGAAAAGAACTTATCTAGGAAATTATGAATAGAAAGAATAATAAAGTATTTAATCATCTGCAATTTACAATATTATTATAAACTCATAAGATGATGCATATTTAAGACATATTTTTAAAAAGATACAGAGTGGGAAATAGAGAAAAACAAAAAACATATTTGGGACAAGCACTGTTCAAAAGAATTTTGTTTTAGGGACTAAATTCTTTTCCTACAGATCCAGAACCCCGGGGAAGACAGAATTGATTTGTCCCTCTCAATTCATTCCACGTGAGTAGGAACACCTGAGTGAGACGGTGAGCAGCTTTTAAAGAGATGAATCTCCACTCCAGGGATGAATATGAAATTTCACGTTTCATAAAGGACTCGAGTCAGGTCTACTGCCTGAGAGTGACTCTGTTAATGTTGTTCTCAGGAAGGAAAGCACCTGCTTCTTGCTTCTGACTTGGATGGCCCAGCTCAGACCAGTAAAAGTGGGTAGTCACTTCCTCCTCATGGCCACCTCAGCTGTCCCTTGTATATTAAAGATACTGGAAGGATATGTTAACTCTGAACTGAGCCCAAGAGGTTTCTGAATCTCCCAAGATCTGTCCAAATCTAAGTTGGGTCATCAAGATATAATCTCTTGAATTTCTTAAAACTTGTCTACCTGGTAAACATGGTGAAATAAGACTAACTTATCAGATAAAATGAATTTTTAAAAATTTATCTTTATTGTTGCAAGTATTACAGATGTCCTCCCCCCTTTTTTCCCCATAGACACATCCACCGGGCACCCACCCCTCCCTGGCCTTCACCATACTATTGTCCATGTCCATGGGATATGCATACACGCATATAATTTCCCTAATTAATCTCTCTCACCTTTCTCCTCCACCTTCCCTCTGAAATGTGTCAGTCTGTTCCATGCTTCTATGTCTCTTGATCTATTTTTTTCATCAGTTTATTTTGTTCGTTAAATTCTACATATGAGTGAGATCATCTTATACTTACCTTTCTCTGACTGCCTTATTTGCTTAGCATAATACTCTCAAGGCGCCTCCATGCTGTCTCAAATGTAAGAGATCCTTCTCTTTTTAAAAAAAAAAAAATATTTTATTTATTTTTTCAGAGAAGAAGGGAGAGAGAATAGAGAGTTAGAAACATTGATGAGAGAGAAACATTGATCAGCTGCCTCCTGCACACCCCCAACTGGGGATGTGCCCACAACCAAGATACATGCCCTTGACTGGAATCGAACCTAGGACCCTTCAGTCCGCAGGCCAACGCTCTATCCACTGAGCCAAACAGGTTAGGGGCAGAGATCCTTCTCTTTTACAGTTTCATAGTATTCCATGGTGTAAATGTACCACAGCTTTTTATCCACTCATCTACTGATGGGATGTGCCTTTTTGGCCTTACCCCTCGGAATCAGTGTGTGTCTTCTCAGGAAAGTAAAGACCTCTCTTAGTAGGTCAAACAGGAAGAGATTAGACAGAGGGATTGAGGTGCTGATAAAACCGCTGGAACCTGAAGAAAGGAAAATTTGAGACCACCTTAACTTTTGGGTTTGCCATTAGAAAGATAAGAAGGGATGCTGCTCTGAATCAGGAACCTATAGACAATTGCTGCGGGTCCTCAGGTGATCCTCTGTGGGCTTGTGGTGAACTAGATATTAGGGCTCAAGCTGCTAGATAACTCCTGTCTGGCAAGACCACACCCGACTTCCAGAGGAAGAAACAAAACGGCTCCTGTCATCTTTCCACCTGTCAATATCAAGTGAATTCAAATCACTGGTGGACTTTCAAATGCATGTGGAACATTCCTGGCAAGGGAGAAGGAGACATGTGGCTTCCAAGCTTCTGGCCTGTGGAACATGAGGAAAACACAAACAGAGATACACTTCTCCATCCACTTCTGTTTTCTCTCCTTTGGACCCAAACCTCTCTAGTCCTTCCTACTTCTACTTTTCCTGAGGGGAGGGGGAGCATAAGTCAACATCCTAACAAAGAATGGGAATGCCAATATATGTCACGTTTATTAGGTCTGACAAGAGGTGTTAGCATGATAATGAAAGCTGTTGAAAGTGTAGTCACTCTGTCTAGTTTGAAAGTGCATTAATTCAATCCACCACGTCCATTTCCATTTAACAAAAGACACACAATGACATTTTGACATACTTTTCCTCCTCTTGAATCTGATTTGTGTGAAAAGTAAAACCCACGCTAAGAAAATATGAGGATGTAATGGGGGAGGGTGAAAAGATACAATGAGGAAATTTTATTTTATAAAATAAAAAAGAGAGGAGTTAAGTTGTGCTACTCTTAGTGAAATTTTAAGTCCCATTGAAGCAATTAAAGGAAATGAGTCAACTGACCACATGCTCTCTTCGAGGCTAGGAACCACATCACAGAACAGAGGACCTGTCCTCCAGTCCCATGGCCCTTGGTCCTGGTGGAACTCCCTGGCGGTGGGGGAGGTCCTCTGAGAATGTCTGAGTCAGTGGCGACTCATCTATTGTCTTCACATCCTGCCCGGTGTGGCCTGCACTGGTATCATCAGCCACCTCACTGCTGTGCTGCCAGCACCTGTCAGGCTTGGCCAAGTGGAGGTGCTGGAGGGAGGAGGAAGGAGGAATTGATCCCCTGTTGGCTCCCCCTTTCTCTGTGTGTCCCCCTAGCCATAGTTCTTCATCCCAGCAGTGGCAATGCCTTTCCATAGCAGCAGCTGTGTAGGTAGAGCACAGGAAGTTTATCTCAGATCTTTCTGGCAAACCAGGAAGAAGGCAACGCCCGCCTGAGCCCCTCCTAGAGCCACGGACACAGTACCGTGACCTTTATGCTCATTGGCTCCCTAAGAAGACCTGGCGTTCCATGATTGGCCACCTCCGCTGTATATACTGCTGTACTTCCTCAATAAAATTAGACCTGCGTCACAGAACCTGGTCTCCAGAGTCGTGCATGCAAGTGTTCTAGCGCTAGGGGCCCCATCGTCCTCACCCCTAGGAGACCCCCTGCTTCACAGCTGAATGAATCCAACTTGCAGTTTTTCTAACACCAGCAGAAGCATCCTCATCCCGTGGTCTCGGAGACCAGCACCAGCTGAGCAGAGCCTTCTTCTCAGAAGCCCAGGCCCAGCACCAGGAACTCCTGAGCTTCCAGGAGGATGTCCCAGCCACAGGTGGCAGCTGCTTCTCTGGTCACCGCCCTGGATACCTGTGCCTAGTTAACAACCTAATGCATCGCTAACAATTCTTTTTATTTATTTTTGCGGTGGAAGCTAAGAATATGTTCCCCATCCCCCTCCCTTTTCTAATCGCTTACAATTCTTTACATTAAATTCTCTCAGAATATCTATGCAGTTTCTGTCTCCTGGCTGGCACCACTCATAAACAGCACTTTGGGGATTTAGGAGGCCTGGACTTGCTGAATGAATGATTGAATGGATGAACCAATGCTCACAGTGCTGCCCGGGAGCTGACCACAGGCCATGCTCACTGCATGCCCAGCAGGAGTGAACAAAGGTGCTTGCTGGGAGGCCAGCAAGGATTGATCCCAGCGCACCCCCATCCCCATCAACCAGACCACCACCCAGCTTTCTAGGCAAGCTCCTTTCTCACTGCCTCCTCTGGGCTCCCTTGCTCCAGTCAGGGAAGGGCAGCCACGGTCTTAACACCAGGGTAAGCATGTTTCCTGCTGAGTGGGTGTCTGCAGGGGACCCCTTGGAGTTATGCCAGGGACACCCAGTTCTGCCTGTAGAAACAGCATTTCTACCAGATCTGCTCTTACAACTAAGGCCCAAACTCCAGAAAATTCAAACCTCATGCCCGGCTCTAGGAGAGAACATAGCCAGAGGAGTCAGGATGACTATTACCCGATTGGAGTAACACAGCAGGAAGCAAATGAACCTGGTTAAAGAAAATGGACTACATTTCTGGCTTGGCAGAAGAAAAAATATATGTAAATAAAATTTTAAATGCTTCTGAAATTTTCCCTTGTTACTATTTACTTAAGAGTGGGAATCCTAAGACAAGAGTGCCACCTGCTGTCCATTATCAGATC
Organism: Murina feae; assembly: GCA_004026665.1. Taxonomy (NCBI): domain Eukaryota; kingdom Metazoa; phylum Chordata; class Mammalia; order Chiroptera; family Vespertilionidae; genus Murina; species Murina feae. The sequence continues at coordinate 5,049 of PVJC01025229.1, read as the reverse complement.
TGAACATCGTGGTTACTTCAAAGCTGATGCCCAAAGTGGGACCATTATGGACAAAAACATTCAATATTAACATTGTATGAAGGCACCCAGGCATGATGGCTCCCGTCCTTTACTTTCCACAAGATGTTTGGTCCTGTCCAGTTATCTCCACACGTCCGGAGGTACCCAGGGAGGCACGCTGGCTGGTGTGGCTCAGGTGAGGGTGGGCCCAGAAACCAAGAGGTCGGAGGTTCGATTACTGGTCAGGGCACATGCCCAGGTTGTTGCTTGATCCCTGGTAGGGGGCTCATCAGTGTTTCTATCTCTCTATTCCTCTTCCATCTTCTCTCTCTCTCTAAAAAAAAATAATAATAATAAATAAAAACTTTTTTTTAAAGAAAAGAATAAGTACCTTGTTTGAAGATTAGAAGTATGCCAACTTCCTGGCACAACTCCTAGCAGATAGAACCAAAACCGCACAGTTAACATATGGAAATAAATACTGGGAATTGTGGCTGTGGATTAGATCTTGAGATTACAGAAACCTCTTCCATGGAATCAGTGAACCGTAGGGTGTCAGAACTAGAAAGGGTCTTTGGGTATTTTTTTTACAAGAGCCAAAGCAAGACATCAGAGTAGATGGAGAGTAGATGGAGTGGCTGGTGGGTTATAGGTGCCATTTTAGGGCACTGGAGAAGACTGTGTCTACGAAAGAGCTTTGAAGGTATAGAGTGATGATGATGACCATGATGATGATGATAAATATTACTTGTTAACCCCCTCTCTGGATGGGGTTGGGAATCTAATGTTCTCAATCGTTTTCTAAAACTTTAACGAGAGACTTATATAAAATTTAAGTTGAAATACAAACACCACGGAAAAGAAGAAAACACAGACTCACACGCATTACTTCCCAAAGCAAAGGGTTTTAAATTAAATTCTTTCCGGAAACAAGTTTTAGGGCTGTGTGTGTGTGCGAGAAGTGTGTCTAGCCTGAGTGAGCTAGAGACAAAAAAACAAAAATGGATCGGCAATGGTGATCAAGACAGTGGGGCAGAGGGAAGCAGGGGCACCCCACCCAGCACAGCGCATCAGGTTGTGATCCCAACAGCCGATCTCAGGCATGCCTCTTCCTTTTTCTGCCAGCTCAGCCTCTCCACCCACAACCGGGAAAGTGTGAGGACTGGTGCACGGTCACTGATATCCTGCTTACAAAGCCAGCAGTGTACATAACCTCCAGGAAAAATTGATACTATGTCTTCAATAGAGAGGGACTTGTTTTCCCCCTTCAGCCTTTTACTGTTTCATTTTTATTTCATGTGGAACTTACTTCATAGCTTTATAATAAATGTGTGATTTATCCCCTGTCCTACCACCAATAACATTCCCCATTATGATCCGAATGTATTCATGCCATCTGTCTCCCCTACCTACCATATAATTCTCTGTGAATCTACTCACTGGCACATGAGCAGAACCAAGTGATAGTCATAGGAGACACCACAAGACCTCAGGGGCCTTCTAAATCATCAGTGAATGGATTGTGTTTAGTTTTCCTCTGATCCAATTTCCTAAACTGGAACGTCAACATTGCTAAACGTGGCATTCGGTGACTCGCTGTTAACGGATATCAGTGACCAGAATTCCTCTTCCAAGTATGCTCACACATCATTTGCAACAGAAGCCGATAAAGTCAAGTTCGTTCCTATGGTGATAGAACATTTTCATTTCAGTAATTGAAAGTTTCCTGGGCAAGGGAAAAGTATCTTAAGGTAAATCTCAAAAAAAAATATTAAAGAATATCAAAGTATGTCAGCCAGAATAGATATTTTCATGATATTGGTAACATTGATTTAAAGAAACTGTATGGAGAGCCAACAGTGACTGTGGCTTGGTCCTCAGCACCAGCGGCAGAAAAAGTGAGTGCCGTATAATCCTGCCTTCTCCGAACATTTGGTCAAAAACTGCCTCCTCTGCAACCCCTCCACCCACATTACTCTGTACTATTAAGCTGGATTTATTTTTCTCCATAGCAGTGAATACTATCTGAAGTTACATGATGGTTATAATGCATAATGATGCAACGAACACTCGGAAACACTGTATGTTACCAATAAAATGTTTTTATTTTGTTGGGGGATCTTGAACAAACCAATAGATACACAGACAAAAAGCCAAGTGTCCAAGTGGATATCTGTGCATATTTGTGCTTGTTTTACAGTTTTCTCAATTCCAGGATGCCTTGAGGGTCCCAGAGGCGACAAGGCAGCTGATGGTTTGCCATCACCCGCTATTTCAGAAGAACATGGTGAAACAGTTGTTTTAGCCACTTCTGCAAAGTAAGAGAACATGGGTTTCTGGCAGCTCCTGGTAAAAACAGAAACACTTCAATGATGCAGCCAGTAAAACTGTTAGTTGCTCTCCTCTGGAGGCTGTGACAAAACCCTGAATTGCCTGCAAATATCAGGATTAACTATTTTCCAGCCTTTGATAGATATTTGGCCACTGTCCCAAACATGTAATTGGCATCCCCTATTTTTATCAGCCAGAAAGACTGTAGATGAAACTCTGGAACTACCGCACAGGCAGATATATGCTATCTGGGTCTGGTTAATTAGATAATTTTTATCACCTAAATGCATTAACCAATAACCCCAGAATTCATCCCAGGCATGAAAGAACTGATCAATGAATGATTTGTGTCAAGAGCCGTCTCTCCAGCCTCCCATTTGGTTTCCAGCTTTCTCTGACAGTGGGAGGCATAAGTAGTGAGTTCAGAGAGGTGGTGGGGAGGGCGGGCTGAGGTATTCTAGAGTGACTGGCAGGTAGCAGGAGCAACACCCCTCCGTGTCACACACAGTAAGAAGGCCCTCAGTGAGTTCACAATTGTACTGTGGAAGGACTTAGCAGCAAGCAACGGGGTCCGAGGGGACATAGTGACAATTCAATCGTCTTTGTCTCTCTTAGAGGTAGTACTGCTTAATGATCGAATGAAAACAATCCAGAAATGGATACCAGCTACTTAACACATAAATTAATAACAGTGCTGTGAGTCAGTTATCAAAGCAGTTTGGTCTTGGAATAACAATTCTCTTTTACGATATCCTGGGAATTCTGGAAAAAGGCTTCTTTTCTCCTTTCCTCTCTTTTTTGTCTTTTATGCCTCTAAATGGAAACCTGAAAGTTGACAAAGCCTCAGCTGGCCCCAGTTTTGTGAACAAGCAAACCAACCACCAGACTGGGGCATGTCTATTGCGTGTCTCCTCTGTTTAGATACCAAATTGCAAGGTGGAAGATAAGCAGAGGTACTTTACCAACCTTTTCCACCAGAGCAATGGGTGTCCAGGAAGCACATGCAAATTCTGTCCGCGAGGGAGAGAGCAAGCGAGTATTTCACTAAACTCCTTCTTTGTTCATCAGAGGAAAGCGTTCTGAACTGAGGAGTAAATCCCACCACCCTGAGAAGACCATGAGAGAGGACCTCCCTTCCCTGACTCTGAGGGATCCATGAATTAAGAGAGAATCCTTCGAGCATGTTCAACCATTCAGCCATCTCATCGGGGAGTGCTTTAGGTTAATAAATGCAAGCATTCTAACATTACTGGTGGGATTATTACATGGTGTTGAATATTTAATTTATCTGACATCGCCCTGCTGACTCACTACTATAATTGATTAAATCTGCTTCCTAGTAACACACTGTGATCATTTTTCACAGCTGGGCTCGACTTTCAGTGTCCTCTTCTGCCATACTTGCAAACACATTTCCTCCTTCTGCATCCATCTGTTTCCTATGTCCCATAAGTGGGAGCTGGTGAATCCTGGCTACATGAATAGAGCAGGTGGATATGCTGAGCAGTCAGTGGGGAGGGAGTTAAAGGGGGCGGGGGCATCAAAAGCTGATATAGATGGATGTTCTGGTCAGTCTGTCAGACAGAGTCAGGCCTCAGGCAATAAGCAAGGAAATAAGGGCCCACCACCAAGTCCAGATGCCTGAGGTTGCAGCAGGCAAAGAAGTGATTGCTTTCATCCTTGGAGCAGTTGGCACACCCAGTCTGAAATCATCTACAAGGTTGGTCCCACTGAGAGCTTGTTAATAGAGCAATGCACCTTTTGTCTCTGTCTTCCAAGATTGATTCATTCTAAGCCAGATTACTTCATCTATTCATTCAGTGACTCTTCATAGGATAACTACGACATGACAGCCATTTTAGAAGCAATGATGGTCAAGGAAGGGTTCCAGAAATCACGGACTTATATAGTAGACCTGTCAAATCAGTGCCTTTTACCTTGTGCCAGGTGCATTAGAGAGATCATGTGTAATCCTTCCAGCAACCCTGCAACAATAGGTATTACCATCACTATGTGATAGATGAGATGTTAAATACCACTTGTGAGTTCACACAGCCAGGAAGTTGCTGACTCAGGTCTGTGCTTTTTGTAATAGAAGGAGATCCTACTCACCCTAAATAAAATGTAATGGCTCTTATCCTTCATAAAGAGTCAGAAGGTAGTGCATACCTACCTAGGACATCTTGTTGAAGGAGTTTTTTTTTTTTTTAATTATACTTTATTTTATGGATCACTGAGTTCCAAAGGGAGTGGTTGACATCTGTGTCCTTAAATTCATTTGTTGAAATCCTCTTTCACTGTATTCATACTCCTTATACCTCCACCCATAAAGATATTGGGTCTCTTACAGGCTTTAGAGGAGAGGAAAATATGGTTGTGGATCAAACTATTTCAGATCAATCGGAGACTTTTGTCATTTTTCAGAAATTTTAGTTTCTTGGACATAAAGCCCATTTCTACCACAGGGAGTCAGATGGGCATGTTCGGGGCTTTGCATGTGGTGTGAGGTGGGTGTAATTCTATCGCCATTTCAGAGATGAGCCCGCAGAGGTCTGAGCTCATGTGAAACTTTGTAATTGTAATTGGAATATTATATTGAAGCATTTTTATTTGTAAAATACAGGCCATCCTTTTAATCCCAGTCCTAATTTCATCAGAAGCCTCTTTCTGTTTAATGGAGACCAAGCACAGCCTGCAGCAGCATTTAAATGATGGCAA
>PVJC01025228.1:0-24893 GCA_004026665.1 Murina feae | reverse complement strand
TGTGCTAAGAGAAAATTAGATAAGACTATCATAGTACACAACTTAGAAAATAAAATTTAGAGATTGGAAAGGAAACAGAAATGTTAAGAGATAACCTATGGACATAGACATAGAGGGGGAAAGGCCTGGGGGGGGTTGGATATGAGGTGGAAGGGGTCAATGGGAAAAACACATACAACAAAGGGAACATCTGTGGCCAGCCTGCATAGTAGGCTCCGCCATGGACCACAGAAGCTCCCACACACCCAGAGCAGGCCACAGGGTTGGATCCAGGCGGGCAAGCAGCTGCCAATGAGCCTCCAAGGTCGCATGGGCCCACGATAGCTCCATTCCCAAGCCCGGCTGCAGGGCTGGGGGCCTGGCTTCCGCCCGCCCTACAGCCAGCCGCCACTGCTCGGAACCCACCGCCGGAAAATGCACAGGTGGAGGCCAGGCCTCCGCCTGTGCGTTCACCAGCGCCATCGCTCCATTGGACCCAGTGTTTGGGTGGGCTTCCACCATCTTGGCTGGGCTAATTTGCATACCATTGCTCTGATTGGCTGTTGGGCATCCCGAAGAAACGGTCAATTTTACTATTTCGCTTTTATAGAGTAGATTAGCATTGCATCACATGTAAACAATACTTAATAATGTTATAAAATTCAATTTTTAAAATGTATTGTTTGAAAACATAATATAAATAAAAAAATTGTTCCAGAAATACACCTGTGAGTCTGTGATTTGGAGATAAGTGCATTGAAGATTATTTCCTGTTTTAAGGTATAGTGTGAACTGTATCACCTTCAGAAATGTTGATAGAACTGAAACTAGTGAACTCTGATTTTTCGCCTAAGGAAAAGCTATTTTCTAAGCATTCTACTGTGAAATTTGCTTACAGCAAGGAAAAAGAAAAACACAAATGATTTACCAACTGAATGAGCCAAGGTACTTTTACTGTGCGTACATTCCTAGTGCTCAATACACCTGTGAACCGCCTCTTTGTACTGGAGTATGAGAAGGCTTTTTACATAATGCATGGCCACAATCAAAGGAAAGATATGGAAATATTTTTTTAAAAGAAAACTTAATTGTTACCCTTTACTCTCATATATCTTCTCTGTGCCTTGAGCTGTAGTTCACTTAAAAAGTAGCTTTTCGTAGACAACAGATATGCAAGGTTTTATAAGAAATAAAACTCAACCTTTAGGGGATATATAGCACTTATATGATGAATACAGAACAAACTGTATTGTAAGCATTAAGGTAACCGGATTCGAGATACATTCTGGCTGCTTCCCAAAACAATTCTTAACTAGATTTTTCCAGATGCTTACATTTTCATAGTAGAATGTACATCTATACCACAAAATGAAAGTCATGGGTCATCATTCATCATCACCATCCCCATAACAGTAAAAATAATAACTGTATGTCTTTGACTTCATTCTGCAACAAAATCATTGATATAAAGTTTCAATAATTCAAATCTCTCTCTAAATATATTGAGACATTTCTATGCATTGGTACAAAAAGTAAAATGTTTAACACACTGGTGTAAATGAAAAACTGTCTTGATCTAAGTATTAACTGAACTGAATGCTAATATTTTACATTCACAGTCTATGTAGGTCTCTAAAGTAATGGTCTCAAAAATAAAGGGGATGGTTGTATGCACTCCTGAGTGTGCACACAGGATCCATTGGGTTAAAGAAATAAAGTATTAGAAGTTCTATTTTTATTTATTATTTCAGCAAAAATAAGCAGAAATAAACCCAAGCTTTGCTAATAATACATAATGTGTGGACTGATGCTGAGCCCCTACTCATTAGCTGTGACAAAGTCCTGAGTCTACAGAATGCAGAGGAATCCCAAGGGGAAAGTTGAAGCTGCAGAGGGTAGACGATAGCAATGAAGCTCTGCCTCTCCCTCATTTGACATGTTTGCTTTCAGCATATTTCTACTGGCTATAGTTTTCATGCATGAGCCTGCCTACAGAAGTTCATACATTATATTGCCTCGGTTTAATTACACTAACTCTCATGAAAAGTACAATGACTTTTCAAATTTTCTCTAAAATTCTGGAGGAAAACATTAATAAGGCAAGCATAGGAAACCAGTAAGAGTGGCTGAGCTGGTACTTCCCCTATGCAAGTCCTTAACCACATTATATAGTAGAAACCATGATGATCTAATCAGATCCGACATGTAGTTGGCAAAAAATACAACAATATGAAACAAACTATGCAATATAGATTTATGTCCACTATCATTAATGATAAACTTTGTCTCAGCAAGGTGTCGTGCTTGGAATTTTAGTGAATAATAGAAGTGCACTTTTATGTAATTTAACACACAAAAAAAGACCTTAACTTTTTAACAATGGTGAGTCCTGTTTAAAGTTTGGAGATCATTATTCAAGTGAGCAACTGGCCAATTGCCTTTGACTAATTAGACATTTGAACAATGCTAAGTAATACATTTTGATTTTCCTACTTTCCATAATGACACACCCCAATATTTGCTTAGGTTGGTCAATTCCATTATGATGAAGAATATGATTCTAATACACATGGCCAAATTTGATACAAATATGAGCATTATAAATTGAAATAATATGATATAATTTACTTTATGTGAAAATTTTCAGAAAATTATCTTCTAAAAAAATAAAATTCAAAACAGGCAAACTAAATAAGTTGTTACCATGTTTAAGCAAATGACATTTGTACTGGTTTCCAGTGCACCAGTCTTTTGATTACAGAAGGGGGCACTTCTCTGAGTGACTTTCATGACTATTGGGCTATTACAACATCAACAGCTATCATAATCAAAATGCACTTTTACAACAATAACAACGGGATATATTGTGATTATAATAAGGATTCACATATATGAAAACACTATCAATGGAGTAGGTAACATTACTCTTCTCTATGATGCAATTTTTAATATGGTTTTAATAATATAACTCTATTTTCATATCTTGTTCCTGACAGTCACTATCTTTATTCCCCTAGAAATTTTAGATGCATTGCTAAATATATTAGTCTAAATAAATAGAGTAGTACTATAACTCTCCTTAGCTATACTTATAGGTGCACACACACATACACACACACACACACACGAAACAGCTCCAAAGCATGACAGTTTTGCATAATGACTCCATAGGCAATCCTATACCACCAATAGAGAGAGAACAGTATTTAAGTATTTTTTTTTAAATTATTGCCTCACCTGGTTTGTGTGGCTCAGTGATTGAGCCATGAACAGGAGGTCACCAGTTCCATTCCTGGTCAAGGCACATGCCTGGGTTGAAGGCTCTGTCCCTGATCAATGTCTCTCTCTCATCAATGTTTCTATCTCTCCATTCCCCTCCCTTACCCTTTCTCTAAAAATTCAATGAAAACATGTTTAAAAAATTGCCTTATGAAACTTTAAAGAAAACATTTTAAAAGATGGCTATGCTTCTAAATGTTATTGGATGGCAGCAAATACATTTTTTAAATGTTTTTTCTCTGTGCTAGTTTGATGCTTGTTATTTACTTTAGTTTTATTCTACTTTTATTTTTAATGCCATGTGAAGTCTTGACTAGCATAAATATTATCTTTAATATGCTTCAATTTTTTTAATTACTAAGAAAAGGCTATTTGTTCTGTATAAATATTGAAGTGAACATGCCCCATCTATAATTCTATAGTGCATTTCCCTGGTATTTGATAAATGTGGGTCATGGAAAGCCTAAGCAGGGTTGACATTTCTAAAGAAGCATGTAAATGTCTTAATAATAGTATTTAAATTAATGATGATGGTTTCACAAATGAAGAAAATGAGACTCATGAATTGCTAACTTTGCCCAGGGAAGAGGAGTCTGAAGTGGATTTGAATCCAGTCTATCACCAAAACCAATGCTTTGTTTATTGAAACTCTAGTGCCTCACACGGAGTGTTGTATTTTGTCAAGTAACAGCCCTGAACATAGCCCTGGCAGTTTCAAGTCCTATTTAACCTGACACAGAAACACTAATGTTTTTTATTACTAAACACTATTTGGATAGTATTTACATAGTAGTATATATTTTTTCTCATTTATCTTAATAACCATTTAAATATGTTGTTCATTTAAAAATAATATTAAATGAATAAATTAATTGTAAGGGTAATTAAGTGATTTCCTAAATACTCCAAATCTAATAAGTATCAGAGCTTCAACTCTTGATCTAGAGCTTTATTACTCTCCCATTGAAGAAGTTAATCTTAATCCAAGAGTCTGAAATTATTTGTATAATTCCAGGTGTACTGCTGAGGGATAGGCTTTATCACTTTACAAAATATCAGTAGGCTAGATACTTCAAAATTCTTAAGAACCTGAGGGCTTTTTTATAAAATAAGAAATAATTTTCCTTATTTCTAATGTTGATTGTTCAGTTTGTTTACATTTGCAATAATGAGTGGTATGTTACTGCAGTATTTCAATGTTTCAGTATTCCTGATGAACTCCAAATATTAATCCATTGAAGTCATAAGCCTCTATAGAACACTAATGAACCAAGGATATAATGAACACCCCGCCCACTTCCACAGAGTGCAATTACTGCCCGGGCCCTCCAGCAATGTGATCTGAGGCATGGTAGGGCAAGGGAAGGGCACTGCACTGGGAGAAAGGAATGCTATCCTAGAGGCAATGATGTTCTTGAGAAATACTCCAGGTGGCGTAGGTAGGCACTCTGCTCTGAAATGAATGAAATGCCATTGGTATCCTCCTCACTGACAGGGGGCTCTGTTCTCACGTCCAGTCCATTCCCTCCTTGTGCGCATCAAGTGAAAAATTTCCCCAAACTTCTGCTGCACACCAGCTCCTGAGGAAGCTAAAGCATTTGTTCTCAAAAATACCAACATCCCAGACAAATTAAATCAGAATCCCCCCCCTGTATCTTTTTCTCCCTGACCCCATTACCTTCCACTTCAAAAAATCCCTCCCATCAGAATCTGTGCAAGTCTTCCCTAGGTTATTTTAATGAGGAGCCAAGGCGAAGAACCACAGGTATAGTGCTTCTCTGTTCAGTGAAGCCTTCTTAGGTGAGTAAAACTCCACAGGAGGTCATGAAAGCATAGAGAACTGGCTGAGTATCATTCCCAAACAGGAAATTTAAAAAGCCTTTGTTTCCCCCCATCACTGTTGTGGGTGCCAGCAGCCAGCTCACCTGGCTACCAGCGGCCTCACCCCTCTCAGAGAATCTGTAAAACTCTCATCATTTCACTGGGTGACCTTGATCATAGGTTGCAGGGCCCATGTGAGCCAAGATTAGGGATTTAAGAAATATATATCACGCTTAGCTCTTTGTGAGGGGGAATCTCTACTTGACTCTAGCCCATTAAACTTTTATAAATGATTGAGAAATAATTTTCTGAACTAATAAGGAGACACCCTATATTTTGTGTTGGGCCAGTTGTTTAAAAAGTTGAATATTGTACTGACCAAATTGATCTATGGAAAACGAGTCCTATTTTACCTGCGTTTTGTCAAAGTGACATAAGCCTCTCCTCTTCCAAGGTAAAATAGCTGTGATGCTTTATTATCCCTTTTGTTGTCTGGTTATCAAAGGACATGAATGACACTTAGAATTTGAGAGCATGCAAATTATTTCTTAATCTTTATGAATTCCCTGGATTGTCAATTAGCCTAAGAGATGAAAAGAGAGGGAACGTATTCCTAACAAATCAGCACAGGCAATAAATGCTTTTTCAATTACAACACTGTTTAGGTTTTTCTCTCCCATTTATAGTGAATATCATTCATGCTGTCCACTATAGAAATGACTTATCCTGAGGGCATTTCCCTCTAACTGCACTAGTTTTAGCCATATCACTCACGGTAACGGCTGAGATTAGTGCAGCTTTCCAACCATCTTTAAGTAAGAACATTCAGATGCTTTAGCAGCTGTCCTGCTTCTTTAAAAACTCACTAATCCTTTAATCTCCAGACACTTTTTTTTTTCCATAAAAGATTCACAAGCAAAACAAATGCAATATGGATCAAAAAATTTAATCAGAGTGCTTAAAATGCAATTACATTCATCAGAGTGTTCTGTTAGGCTGGGTATTAAATCTGGGCTTTATTCAATATCCTCCTTTTATTATAAAGCAATATTTTTCCACTCTGTAAACCATCTGATCCCTAGGCTAATGTCCTCTCTGCTAAATATTAAAAAGAGAGCGCTATGAAAAATGAGCTGAAGAAATATTACTCTTATTTCAATGAAAAAATTTCAAACCAGACTCTTCCTGAAATCCTGTTGTACAATTGACCGGATCATTTGATCACCTGGAATTCTGAAGTGACACTTCCAAACAGTAGGGACCGGATCCCTTATTTTGTTTTACATGTCTAGTGTATATCCTCCTCCGTACCTCCTTGACAGAGTTCAACACTTGCGGCAATTTAAATGTGAAAATAATTGCCTGTTCCAAGTTCAGTATTTTCAAAGTAAAAACGGAAAAGCTGGTTTCTTCATGCAATCAGAATAGTCCTACAAGTTTTCTTTTTAAAAAATCCATCTTGGTTATATTTCTCCTATTCTCTATTTCACATCCAATGGCATTCAACTGTAACAATAGCTTTGAAATAAAGAGCTGTCCAAACAGCATGATTTGAAACAGCTGGGTGCTTCTGTTAAGGCTATACCCTAGCTGTAACACCATGGTGGTTGGAGTTTTGTAAGACATGTGGAAGCTAAGTGAAGCAGTGAGAGAGTTCAGGGATTTCCCCTGACAAATGCCATCCTTGGAGTAAGGGAAACATACTCAAAGATGCAGATGCTCTAAAACTTTAAGCTTCGTTTACTATTTAATGGATTGGTTGCAATTTTTTTTAAATCTTCCAATCATGTATTAAGCCAGTTTGCCTTATTTTTCTTCCCAAAATGAGCTTCTGCAATAAAAAAACAAACCAAAACCTTTTCAATTCCAATTTTCCCCCAATAGATGAAAACAGAAACAATTGGTTAATGTATTATCATAATCCTTTACATAATAGTCAGGCACTTATTGTAATAATGCTAAAATCTATTATATATTATTCATTCAGTTTCCATTTATCATGCTCTCAACTGAACCCATATGAAGATACCACAGGGACCAACAAGGAGATCTGACATTTCAATTGGCTCAGTGCCCAACTGCCTGTACCTTCTCTATGAGCTAGGAAACTGACACAGATGAAGACTCTAGTACACTACAACTGCTGCTGTGACTATTAGTGATAGCTCTCGATTTCTGAGGCCATCCCATATGCCAGGCTTAACATGTATTTCTTATTAAGTCTTCATAATAGCATGATGATTCTGTTCAGCATGTATTATAAACTTGCCTCACCTAGGTCCCATAGATCTAACTTATATATGCATGGTTATTACGTTACTCATATCACAGGTGAGAAAACTAAGAACTAGAGAGGTTATATACCTTGATCCAGGTCACTTGGCAAGTAAGGGGACAGAGCTGAGTTTCAAACCCAGGCTGTATGACTTAAGAGGCCATGCTCTTATTTTCCAGATTAATGATACCTTCTAATGTAAGCCAGTACCCTGAACTTAATTCTCTGTATGGACCTATTCGTCATGGGGCATTTTTGAACCATAAAGATTGGGATGGTGTCTCCCTAATAAGAGGAACAACAAGCAAAACATTTAAAAACCTGTGTCTGGCTAATGTGGATCCATTTCTGTGTGTAGAGGGTATAACACTCTGTTTCATGTGCAGGATGGGCCAAGGCCTGGCATGGTGTCACCAAGGTAACAGGAAGAAATAGAATGAAATAGTCTGCAAGTAGCATGGTGGGATAAGAGTTCTACTTTATATGGAGATTTAAATTGAACCGTTAATCTTGCCATGGCCTTGAATCTAGCCAAAGGTGTAACAAGCCACAAGTCCACTGCTTTCCCGCCTCGTAGGATTGTCAAGTCTCTGCAGGATACATGGACCACCTGACTATGGGAGTGTCTCTTGGGAACTGGAGAGCATTTAAGGAGCAATACCTATTAGTTTGTGTCCTTGCTTATCATTCCTCTGCTTCGAGGTTGGTCCAGAGGTGAATAAAAAGAGAGCAATCACGGAGGTGGTCAAAGTTGTAAGTCTTGCAATAATATGAACAGGCATTGGTCTTTGTGTTCATCCTGACACATAAAAGTTTGCAAGCAAGAATCCAAGTTACCCAGCAGAATGTACTATATTCTCTAAACTCTTTCTAGAGATTCTAAATATGAGGGGCAGTAAAGACTACTACATAGGTTACAAGTAGAAATGTGTTAAAGTAAACCAGTAATTTATCAGCTGGCATGCTATAAGTAGATGCTCAGCTGAACTTGACATTGTCAACCTTTAGTCTTTATAGCACTTAAACTGCCTTCAAAAGAAGTGATTGGTATGGCATTGAGCAAACCACATACAAAATGATTTTTCTCAGCAGATAATGGTTCCAATTTTCTGCTTAACCTAATAATTTTCACATTCATCTATTTCTAAACATCCCTGATCATTCTTAGACTACGGAAAACTCACTACAAGCAATAAGTATAGTTATCTTTTTCTCTGAAGAATATGGTCAACATATTGTCTCCCTAAATATCTCAGCATGGAAAGTTTTGTGACTAGTTATTTATGCTTTATAAATGTATATACATATTTTATTACCCAATCTAGTACAATTTTGATAGTGAAAGTACACATTAATAACTAACTTTGGGAAAACAGATGGGAGTATTACAGGCAAACTGGAACATATGGTCACCATATTTATAATGTACTGCAGAGGAATTTGCACTATTATTGTGTATAATTCAAAGTTTGAAATAAAATTTCCACTCTTTATTACAATGGATGAAAACAATTTCAATGAAATAATGCAAGTATTGAATTATTATAGTGATAATAAAGAATAATTACATTTTTATCCAATGTTTAATTATCAAAGTTGACATAGATCTTGAGCAATATTCCTTTAAAATAGGCATATGGTGCTAACTAGCTCTTCAATCGTCTAAATATTCCTTTATGGACATATTTAAAGTTACTTATTTTTTTAAAAGCATACAGCAGCCAAGTCATTATTTTTATGTTCCCTTTAAAAAAACAACAAAATTTCATTTTACTTTTTGTTATCAATATGCAAAGTTACTAAGATTTTATTTACAAATACAAAAACACACATAGTTTCAAATGACATTTTTATTAAGGTCATCATTCTACACTGGCATTCCAAAGAAGAGAAACCCAAATATACTATCTTATGGCAGAGCAAAGTACAAGTATAAAGAAGGTAAGAATAGCAGTTTATGTACAAATAGCACATATTGTTTTTAAGAATGACTGCCAGGCAAAGCCTTAAAATAGTCTAATAAAAGTTTCTCCATGGATCTCAGCCTATTCATTAAGCTCTTATTATATTGTTCAATAATATATCCAGAACTGACCAAATTGTCTCATGGATCTTGCCTGCAGTCATGATATTCATGTTACTAACATTTCTATCTTTCATCTAAACTTTAAGTTTCCATCACAGTTCACATAGAATTTTGTATTTATTTGCCAATACTTTCCAGTTTGTAATGACTTTTCCTTCCCATTTAAGCTACAATGGTAAGCAGCAAGTTGTTATATTAGCAATTATCCTATGGGAATTCTGAAATTGCTTTGTTTTACTCTGTGTGCTGAGATTTTGTTACATACTGGAGCTGGGCTTTCTAACTCTTCCAGTGTAAATTCATATTCACTTATTCTCCAACTAAGCAGTAATCAAAATATTTATTCAAAAAAAGGTGAGAAATTGCACCAAGGGTGACAGAGGACACCATCATGAACAAGGTGTAGCACACTTTCAATCAACATATAAGCAAGCAGAAGAGAAAAATTATTAAAGATAACCACAGAAACTAAATAATATATGAAGGAAGTAGTACTTTCTACAGGCATTCAGAAATCAGAAAGGATACTGGTTGGAGTAACTAGAGAAGACTTACCAATGAGTTGATTGTTACCAGAAATGATCATTACAGAGTTGCCATAGATGAATGGTAGAAAGAATACAGTGTTGGAAGAATGACATGACTTAATATTTATATGGACGAGTTCATGGCTCTTTAATCAAGAGTTCAATATTCTTCACAAACAGGAAGGACAGCACTACCTAAAATTATTATTTTTTCTTTTTCTTAGAGCTACAGGATATCTAAAAATAAATAACAATAAGCAATTGCTAAAGGTTTCAGATTCTGATGTGCTCACAATTGTGTCTGTCAGGTTTAAGGCAGGACATTTGGACCTTGCTGTCTGACTCAAAGATTGATTTGACCCTGCTCTGCCTACTATTCACTACAGTTACAGAACTGCAGCTCATCTTAAATTGTTTAAGAGACTCAATATTTAAGAGAAATTATTTCTTTTAGAATTAACTTGCCTAAAGCAAAATTAATAACACTTAAAATGGAATAGAAAAGTTTTGTTTTGAATAAAAATTAACAAAGCACAGCTCAGCTGGTTAGAGCATCATCCTGAAATGCCAAGATTGCTGGTTGGATCCCTGGTAAGGGCACATACAAGAATCAACCAATGAATGCGCAACACAACAAATCAATCTCTCTCTCTCACGCTGCCTTTCTCACTCAGATGAATAATAAGTAAAAACGTAAAAATAAACTGACAGAGAATATATGGAATTTGACCCGAGAAAATGGAACTCATTAAGAAATAAAGGCTGTAAAAAAATTCACAAAGGAGGAAATGCATCTGATAATATTAACTAATGGAGCAAATCATTACCTTAAGATCTACAAAGAAATCATTTGACCAATAAAATAGATTTGGTAAAAAAAAAATGAAAAAATATGTATGTCAAAAGTATGTTCAGAAATTAAAATTGCCTTTATGCTGTTAAATGAGAAAATAATTTAAAAAGCTGTACTAGGCCAACATAGAAGGAGCAAAACATCTTCTGGGTCAAAGTAATATGTCCCAATTATTTGGAATCCATTACAGCTTTCTCCTTTGTTAAACTAGAAGCTCTTGCCTTTTTTTTCATGTTTATATTAAAAAGATTTACCACATGTTCTAAAATTTGATAAATAACACATGCATATGCATTGAATAACATGGTTACTGTAAAACTGAACCTTGTGCATGATCATATTTATCAAAATCACATAGTATAACTTGGGACTACAAAGGGCATAGAATGGTCCTTGCTTTCAAGATATTTTTGATCTTATTGTGATGACAGGATGGGTGAAAAAGTAAACATGAGGCACATACACAACATGATGAAAACACAGCAATTTTAAGAAAAGTCTCTTAAAAAATCATTTATCAAAAGCTTCTATTTTTTATCAAAAGCAAAAATGAGCATTCTACATTTTACTATTATGAAACACTGAAATATATCTACCTTGGTAGATGCTTGTGTTAAGCTCCATAAGGTCTGTCTTGATATTCTCTGCTATATGAATATTTTGCAAAATAGTCACAGAAAAGAATCAAAAACATGAATAAGCCTCCACATGCATTATTTTATTCCTCTCATTTTCTATAACTTCCATTCAGTTTCCATTGCTCCCACTCTAGTCTCGGCCCCCATCATTCTATGTCAGTTTCTTGTGGGTCTTGAATGCTCTCAATAGCTCAGATTTTCATCCATTACTAGCAGATTAATCATCCAAAACCCTTTCATTTCCATATATCACCTCATGCTCAAGCCACAGAAAAAATCTGACCATAGTCAAAGGACAGTAAATGAGAAATATATTTAAACTTCCTCTTAATGACCAAAGGGAATTATTATATGTTTTGACAGAGAGAAGATGATAGATATTATCCTAAATCCATACTGACACTGACCTACATAAAATCTTTAACATCACATCTGATGGGGAGAGTTCAGTGTCAATGACCTCTAGCCCACACCAGCACATAGTGCATTAGCCAACCCTTTTTGTCATTGCCGTCACTAAGTGCTCTAGCTACACTTCAATGTGCATTAGTTTGTCTAAATAAAAGGAAAAAAAAGTATTTTACTCTTTTTTAAGATCCTACTATTTCCTGCAAGAGGTTATGCTTTTCTTAGCTCAGTGCTATCTAAGGAGAAGTGAGCTGCATGGTTCCCTTTCTGGTGCTGCTACTAGATTCTGGGACTAGAGTTTAGAAACATGCCTCATAAAAAACAAACAAACAAAAAACACTAAAATAATAAAAAGAGACCACCCCACTGACAAACCATGTTAACTTCCTAAATTCTTCATGTCTCTGCTGCTGGCCTCACACTCCTGTCACCACAGTGACTGTGGGTCTAGTAATGCCAGTTTCTGCTTCCCTTCTACTGATAGGCTTTCCTCTTCTTGAGGAGACAGTGAAAGGGTAGTATTAACACATTGCAGATGGGTCATGAGAATACTCATGTTTTCAGCTATTATACAGTGTTTTACAAAGTATCATACTTTAGAAAGATATTAACTTGTAATAACATGTAATAAATAACTTCAAAATGCAATGGGTATTTAATTTTAAAGCGTGCCTTTAACATTAATGTAAAACATTTTTTGTACTCATTCCATAGAAACTTATCTGGCCACTGGGTAAAGCTAGAAATAAAACTACTGGTCCACAATTTAAGTAGACCAGCCTCTGAGACTCCAGAGCTTTCTCATTATATATAGTTTAGGGCTGAAAATGCAAACTAGGTCTTCACATAATTGTTAGAAAAAGACTGAATCACCAACACATTTTGCTCTTTTCCCCCTTTATTTATCTATAATCCTGCAATCAGTTGCTAGGTTCAGAGTGAGTTTACATGGCCTTCCTTTTAGTTAGGAGTTTATTCTCTATCTATTTTAGGACAACGGCTTTATTCTACAGTGACAACTTCAGTCATATAATTTTACTATCTGCATATTATAAAGTTCTAGATCTGGGAAGTGTTCCTAATAAAGAACCCTTGTATGTTTATGATTTTTTGTTGTTGATAATCCTTGTCCAAGGATATTTTTCCATTGATTTTTAGAGAGAGCGGAAGGGAGGAGGAGAGACACACAGAGAGAAACATTGATGTGATGGAGACACATCTATTATTGGTTACTTCCTGCACATGCCCTGACCAAGGACGAGGATGGAGCCTGCAACTGAAGTATGTCCCCATGACCAGAATCGAATCCAGGACTCTTCAGTCCTTGGGCCGGCATTCTATCTACTTAGCCAAACTGGGTAGGGTTATTTTATTTTTAAAAATATATTTTTATTGATTTCAGAGAGGAAGAGGGAGGGAGAGAAAGAGATAGAAACATCAATTATGAGAGAGAATCAGTGATTGGCTGCCTCTAGTATGTCCTCTACTGGGGAGCCCACAATCCAGGACATGCCAGTAACCTCCTGATTCCTAGGTCAATGCTCAACCACTGAGCCCCACTGGTTGAGCTAAAGAACCCTTTTAATCTGTGTATTTAGCCTATGTTTCTGCTCCTAAAAACTTTCTCACCCTATAACCTCCTCATAACAGACTAAAATCAGCAGCACTAAAATTCATTTTATATGGTATAACCTCCTCAGAGAATAACGTGAAACTTACTTTCCCCCCTCCTCGCCTCTAGCTTTTCTTTCACATCGTTTCTGAATTTTAATAAAATCATTAAAAAAGAACAAAAAGAAAAATAGAAAATCTATCTTGGAATAAAAACAAAGGACAATTTTATAAGCTTCAGCATATTCTGAGAAATTAGATAAAATCATATTTTCAAATACATGACTTACCAAATAGTAATACAAGTAATCTACCTGAAACTGTTTTACTTGGGTAAAATCTTTTACAAAGGCAAGTATGTTTCACACATTATAAGTAGCTCAAGTGGCAAATTTACTATCTAAAAAGAGGGAATTTGAAGCTTCTGAACACTCCTCTAAGAGAAAATGTATATATTCATTACTGTAGGATTAAAGGGCACGGGTAAGGCATCTGCCACCTGCCTATGGAAAAAGATGAGTACCTGGAGGATCTGAGAAGATGCAGTTAGTGAAGGGCATGGCCAACCTAAGTGTGAAGATAGTTCTGTAGTTTGAAAGCGTGCATGTGTCTCTCAATGTAACACACACACATACACACACACACACACACACACACACACACACACACACACCGACAGACATAACTGCAATTAGGTTTGCATACATATGCATGGCTATTAGGGAAAGAAGACTTAGAGAAGCAGGTGAAAGCAAGGAATAGAAAAGGAAAGAGAAAAAGAAAGAAAACACACAGTCATATAGAGACCAACAGACAGAGGGATGGTCAATGAAGACGAGATGGCTGAAGCACACAGAGAGGAAAAGCAAGAAGCCATTCCAAGGGTCAGGGTAGTAACCCCTCCCTCTTTTGGTATTATGACTAATTGCATAACTAAGGTTATCTGCTTTGATTATCCAAGGCTATTATCATATGAAAGTATATCCAATAAACCTACTTTCCTAAATGTGAAATTCGGAGTTTATGAAATTAAAAGTCAAAAGAAATTTTTAGAGACTAATAAAGAAAAGTCCTTAATAGAATTTGGTTTAGATAATATCGTGTGATCTTAGTAAGGTTCTCCCTTGTGTTAAATGAGTAACATAAAAAAAAAAACCAAACTGGGAGCGAAGGGTTAACACAATCATAGTTCACAAAGGAGATTTTTTTTCTATTGGCCACAAGAACCTTGGCTAGCGTTTTCACTGTTAGCTATAACAAAAACCTAGCTGTATATAAGAAATAAAATTCTGAGATAGACCATAGCAATATACTTTCTATTATAATCTGGTATATTATGATTTTCCCATTCCAAATAGATAAATGTATGTTTCACTGTGATCATGCTACCCACCACCTGTCTCACAGATGTATTGTTAAAAATCATTCCATTTTAATCATCAAAAGTATAAAGATGTTGAGTTATTCAGCAAGAAATGAAATAAAAATGAACAGTCTTTGTTACCTATTCCTCATCCCATCCCTTAAAATCTTTTGCTCTAGAAAAAGAAATCTTTGATAGATGCAGTTCACAAATGTACAGCGACCATTATTTTTAAAAGATTACTCAATCAGCATCCTGTCTGGTTCACACATATATTAGCTGACACTTGCCAAACTATAAAAATATTTTTGTATGATTCAGGTAAATGTCTATTTTATATCATGCTAAGTGTGATTAAGTTTAATATTAAAATTTCCCAAAATTAATTTTAGATTCATTTTACAGTTATAAAATACTGTCTTCTGGTTATATAAACAATTACATATCTAACTGTATATGGGAATATTTCACTTCTTTTATTATAGAAATACTTTGGGTCGGTGGCTCATTTTGTGAATTGAATTGCTCACATTGGATGCAAAAGCTGATGGCAGACACATGCAATTAGCAGCTTTTACACTCAGAAGTGAATTCTGTAAAACTCACTTCTTTAATGTACAATATGTAGAAATAGTTAACAATAATGAGAAATGCAATATTTTTCTACCACCTTTTTGTCCTATCTGTAGTAGACATATCACAAATTAGTAATTTATTTCAAACTTATAGTGTCAATGGTAAAACAAAATAAAGCTGCTGACATTACTAAACTCTCATACATTCCTATAACTGCATAAAAACATACATCTCGTGGCATTCCTTCTAATTATTTGTCAAAAATCAATTTGTTTCTAGAAGCCTATGGAAGTAGAACCACAAGCCCATTGCTACAGTAAGTCACGAAGGCTAAAGAGCTCGGTAATGAATGATAAGGAAAGTATTCTGTGGTTGAATGGTGTTGGACACAATAATAAAAAATAAAGATAATTGCCTTCCACTCTTTATAATTTGACTCAAGTTGTACTTTTTAATTACTCCAATTATTTCTTCATAGTTCAACATTATTCTGATTAATTTCCATCTACAGGGTCTTCAAAAAATTGTTATAAACCCAACGCTCTTAAATTGCTGCTTTCTTTGTTTCGGCAAGCATGAAGAAACTCACAAAACAAGTTTATACGTGTCAACTTTTAGATTAAAAAGAGATTGCTCCTTTTATGTGATAACAGATTTGAAGCAAGATGAAGTCACCTCAATTATCAGTGTCCCTGGGTTTTATTGTGCACTACCCATCCAGATAAAGAATTACCTAGGCTTTCTAACTTGCAAGCAATTCACACGTTTAAAAAAGTCTGTAATTTTCCACATTTCTGTTCCCTTGCTGGCACATGAAGTTTATTGAAAATAAACATATAAATGTCTATATTTTTCATAGATATACTCACTGCTATGTAACTGATATAGATATCTTTCAAAATTATATTTAAATATTAAAAAATAAGAATACTCATGGCTACACGAACACTACCATGAAGTTAGGTTCCTTAAATAACCACTGTCTGGCTGGAGTTGCTCAGTGGTTGAGCGCTGACCTATGAATCAGGAAGTTGAGGTTCGATTCCTGATCAGGGCATAAATAAATAACCACTAAAAATACTTTGGTAGCGCTGACCGGTTTGGCTCAGTGGATAGAGCTTCAGCCTGCACACTAAAAGGTCCCAGGTTGATTCCGGTCAAGGGCAAATACCTTGGTGCAGGCACATCCCCAGTAGGAGGTGTGCAGGAGGCAGCTGAACGATGTTTCTAACTCTCTATCTCTCTCCCTTTCTCTCTGTAAAAAATCAATAAAAAATATTAAAAATAATAAATAAATAAAATAAAAATACTTTGGAATATGAATAAATTATTCCTTAAAAATAATTGTTTTGGAAATAAAGGGGGAAAAACATTTCAAAAAGAATAGGAAAAATCCAAAGACTACATTATATATTTTTTAAAAATCTTACCTATATTAGCTAGAGACTGACAATGAAATGTTTTTATAATCCTCCTCATATATCACAGGTAATATATGTGCTATACACACATACATACATGCATACACACTCCTGTGTGTGTATATGCACCATATTTTATATTCTAAATATTGCAGAAGGAAATTATATTCAATCAAAATATACATTTAGAAGGAAGTATCTTTAGAAATACACTAAGCCATTCATATTAAAATCAAATGTGTAAGGGACATTTAAATGGTTAGCTTTATGATAGGTTCTGCAGAAAATATAAATTAATTCTCTATAAACCTGTTTGATGCAGGGTTCATTTTACCTCATTGATATCATAGTGTATCCATATGATGCAACTATCTAGGACTTGTTATTATTTGACTAGGGCCATAATCAGTCAGTCAAAATAATTAGAGTTCTGAGAAGAAAGTTAATTAGAGAGAAAGAAAGTTGGTTATCTTTTAGATTGAAATCGTTATAAAAAACAATGAAAAAATTATATTATTCTAGAAAAGATGGGTTATGAGGGTTGGAGACACAAGGAAAAAACAAAAACAAACAACTTAATAGGTGGGATAAATGTTTGTGATCAATAAACAATAAGAAAACTAATAAACTGTCAGCAGAACTATGACAACAAGCACACTGACCTAGATTACCTAAGTTTTTTATTTTGCTTTTCAAGTGTTCTGAAGTTCTAATGTGATCTGAAGAGTTCAAGTAGTCTCAACTGTCACAAAGTATGAAATGTAAAATGGCAACTCAGTCTACCATTTTCCAGCTACTTGTTAATTCTGTCCTCTGTGGATAAAGAATGGCATAGTATAGTTAATGTTATTATATCTGCTTTTATTATTTTTTAAATATATTTTATTGATTTTTTTACAGAGAGGAAGGGAGAGGGATAAAGAGTTAGAAACATCGATGAGAGAGAAACATAGATCAGCTGCCTCCTGCACACCTCCTACTGGAGATGTGCCCACAACCAAGGCACATGCCCTTGACTGGAATCGAATCTGGGACCCTTCAGTTCACAGGCTGATATATCTGCTTTTAATATATGTTTTAAGGATTTTGATTCACAACCATCGAGGCACAAAATTGGTCAATGGACCTGAAATTCATCTTTTCTCTAGTGAAATCATCTTATAGTCATTTGCAAGAATTGAACATTTCTATAAATACACAGATCTGCATAGGGAAGAATTTAAAATTATTTAATTACATGCATCATTGAGGATTTAAGTGATAAAATAAGGATAACATTAACACAGAAAAATGGTAAAATAAGTTTTAAAAATTAAAATTCAAAAATATATAAAAGGGGCATGATAACAGAAACAGTGAGATTTCCAACATAGCTTTAGATTACCATTTATTATCCTGCTAGAAGCCCAGTGCATGATTTGAAATGAGGCAGTGCCGCCCACCTCAAGTGCACGAATATTTGTGCACAGGGCCCCTAGTAGATATAATAAAAGACTAATATGCTAAATGTCTAATCATCCCTTCAACCAATCAAAGCATAATATGTTAATGATATGCTAAGGCCACTCAACAGCTCACTTATGTGGTGGATTGACCATCAGGGGCCAGACCCTCTGACCAGTAGGTTAGCTTGCTGCTGGGGACCGGCTGATGGGGACTGAGTGAGACAGGCCAGACATCAAGGGCTCCCAGACTGCAAGAGGCCCCAGGCCGGCTGAGGAACTCTTCCCACCCGTTCCCCCCACCCGAGTGCAAGAATTTCGGGCACTGGGCCTCTAGTGAACATATATTCTTTTAAAGCATTCTCTTTTATCAAACCAACTATTAAATGTTTGTGAAACAAATTAAACCCCATGTTTGTTGTTTTGTATAATAAATGTTCAGATTAGAATTATGTTTTCCAGCTTTTGTATATCTGCCCATTTCATCCCACAATAATTTATCCCTGTGACTAGGGAATTCAATAGCTTAGCTCTCAAAATCACTAGCACTCTTTTTTCTAAGAAAAGTAGTATTTACAATCATGGCATGTGCTAAGGAATGAGACACAATGCATATAACTCCTTCAAGTTATCAGACTTGACTATGACATTACAGTAGGGTTATCCTGGGTAGCAGTTGTCCTCTGATTAACACCTATCCTTTCAGATTTCAGATCAGACTTTGTTAGAAAAGAGAGAACCTGGGATGCTTAGAGATGGGGGAAAGTGCCTATGTATAGCATTGGGGGTCTGTCCTGGAAAGCAGTGGAACATTAAGTTTCAGAGGGAGATAAATATAAGTAAGTAGCTTAATCTCACAAAAATTTTCGACTTGTAGCAATAAGAATTAGAAAATTAATGAAGCTCTGCTAACTTTTAACAATGTTTGTCTCTTTAGGTTTTGTGAACTCAAATCATTCTTGTTCCCCTAAGTGGATATTGCTAAATATAGTTTTATGGTTAGTCTACAGGATTTTTCTACTGTCTGATCCTCTGAAATGAAACATAAATGGTTCATGCGAATCTTTTTGACTATATGGCAGAGTGGACGTCAACATATTGCACATGTTAAGTGTGAACAAACAGTGCAGGATTATCTTTGAACACCAGTAGTAGCATTCATAATTGATTACTTTTTAATGGAATTTATATGTCCTGTAGTTCAGCTATTTGATTATTCTTTGGTTTAAAAAGCTCTAATTTATTTATTATTATTTTATTTTCACTAACTGTGGTTGTGTTGGTGCTAGTTTAAATATTATAGAGTATATTGAATGAATAAAAGAATAAATACTTTTAAAATTACTATTTAGTGTCATGGTTGATAACTTTCCATGACATCTCTCAATGTTTTCTGACTCAACTTTTCACCAATTTCTGAAATAATGTCTCAAGTTCATAACCTTCACCATGATTAAATTCCAAATTTCCTCACCTCTCATAAAGTCGATTGAAACAGCCTCTTTATAAGAACCTTGTCTTGATTTTTTTTCCTCTTAAGATATAAATATTGTTATGTTTCTCCCTACATGAAAATGTGTTATGCATTACCATTTTCTCCAAGATAGTCTAAATATCACCAGCACAGCACATAAGCCCCTTATAATCTTGTCCTTACAATTTTTCATTTGATTTTTAATCATTCCAAGACATGAACCCTTTGATCCAATCCAAGAGAATGGCTTCAATTCTGCCAGAACACACTATATTATAATGAAACACAATTTAGCACAGTGGTTAAGAGTATAAACACTGAAGCCAGATGCCTGATGTTACACATATATAATCTTACAAGAATAGCTGGCACACGGTTGACTGTTATAATAATAGGAAAGCTACTCCTATATAGATTCACTCTCTCTTCCCAATGTCTGCTTAGCCTGCCTTTCACCTGCTGTATGACATGCCATCTCATCTCTGTCAAGTTTAGCATAAATCTAAGCCTATTTAGCATGGCTTATCCTACTTCCCATTTGAATCCTATAATAATTATTGCATCGTTCATTATAGCATTTTATCACCTAAGAACACTTTGGTCTATTTACATTCTTTCTCTGCCACTGTATATTTGATTTATTAGATTATGGAGGCCAATGTGTTATTTTAGTAATCCCAGTACTTAGCATATTGCTTGGCCCATAGGATAATTTTTAATAAATGTTTGTTTATACTAAGTTAAGTAAAATAATGCAAAAATTAAATCACAGTGCTTAAAATACAACATTGGACAAAAACTCTGCTCCAACATGTATCGAAGGGATATTTTTATATTCTGTTAGAGTATACTTATTGCATTTTTCTAGCAGGGTATTATCAATATGTCAATTATATTAATAAAATTAGTATTTTTCATGAAAACTTGCTTTATTGACCTTTAAATGTCCATGGAGGCAAATTATTTATCTAGATGGACTATTTGTTATAATTCTCTTAAGAAGTGATATGACTTCTAACGGTATCGTGACTCAGAGTGAGCTGTATTTAGTGAGAGTCCACTACCCTCTGCTGTCCCCCAGGGTCCTCTTGGAGGTCTTACTTTTCTAGCATTCCTCATGGTACCCGTCATCTTGCTTTTCTTTCTCCAGTTTATTGCCTTCTTCCTGTTTCTAACATTATTCTTCATAGATATGTATACAATTCTAATAAGATTTCTAAATTTTTTATTTAAAAACTAGTGGCCCGTTGCACAAAGATTCACGCAATAGGCCTTCCTTCCCCTGGTTGCCAGCACCCGTTTTCCTCTGGCACCCAGGACCCAGGCCTTCGGTCTGGCTGCAGCAGTGAAGCTTGGCTTATCCACTTGAGCTGCTCCCAGTACCTCCTTTTTTTTTCCAGCCCTTCCTTCAGTGGCCCCCAGCCACTCCTTGAATGGAGCCCAGATCCCCAGCCCCTCCTTGAGCAGAGTGCAGGGTGGGCTGGAAGTATGGGTTGCCTCTGGCAACCCAGGCCCACAGCTACTCCTTGAGCAAAGGCCAGGGCTGGTGGGAAGCTTGGCTTCCTCCATCACTGGGAGTAACCCAAGCCTTCTGATCCTTCCAGTTCTGTGGCCACCGCCATCTTCAGTTGTCTTGGGTCTTTGCTCTGTGCTTGCATATGCAAATTAACTGCCATCTTTGTTGGGTTAATTTGCATACTCATCCTGATTGGCTGGTGGCTATAGTAGAGTAACACCAATTTGCATGTTTCTCTTTTATTAGTGTAGACTAGAGGCCCAGTGCACAAAAATTTGTGCACTCGAGGGCAGGGGGTCCCTCACCCGGCCTGTGCCTCTCACAGTTTGGGAAACCTCAGGGGATGTCCACCTGCTGGCTTAGGCCCACTCCCTGGGGGAGTGAGCTGGCAGTCAGACATCTCTCTGGTAGCCCAGAAGCCCTTGGGGGATGTCCACTTGCCAGCAGGGAGCAGGCTAAGCTGCAGTCAGACATCCTTAGTGCTGTTGAGTGGGCAGGAGAGGCTCCCACCACCACCATTGTACTGGCAGCCATAAGGCTGGCTTGTGGCTGAGTAGAGCTCCCACTGTGGGAGTGCACTGACCATCAGGGACAGCTCCTGCATTGAGCATCTGGGCCCTGGTGGTGAGTGTGTGTCATAGTGACTAGTCATTCCCAGTGGTTCTGCTGTTAGGGTCAATTTGCATATTACCTTTTTATTATATAGGATAGGATAGAGGCTTGGTGCATGGGTGGGGGCTGGCTGATTTTCCCTGAAGGGTGTCCCGGATCAGGGTGGGGGTCCCGCTGGGGTTCCTGGCCAGCCTGGGTGAGGGGATCATGGATGTTTACAGGCTGGCTACAGCCCCTTCAGGGAGGGGGGTTCTGCTGGGGTGCCTGGCCAGTCTGGGTGAGGGGCAGATGGCTGTTTGCTGGCTGGAAGCAGGTATCTGGGGTTCATTTATCTTCTATAATTGAAACTTTGTTGCCTTGAGCTGAGGCCAGCTGGCCTAGGCAGACACCTTCCTCTATTGCCGAGGCAACCAAGCCTATTTGCTCTAGTCCATTGCTGCCAGCCACCGTCTTTGTTGGGTTAATTTGCATATAGTCACACTGATTGGCTGGTAGGCGTGGCTTAGAGTGTAGAGGAGTGACACCAATTAGCATATTACTCTTTTATTAGTTTAGATTAGTGTAGATATACCACTGAGCATTCCATAGATTGGGGAATGCAACTTGATATATTTCATTGTTCCTGCCAATTATCTGTAAAACATTGTTGCTATTTTTACTTCCCAAGTGCCAATGGCCATAAAAATACCATTTTTCCCTAGAGTTACATCAAATTTATAAACATTTTTACCTTTTATTTTTTATATAATTGTGGCATTATATTGAAATACTTTGTTCTAATAATTCATATTACAGATATTTGTTAATAATGGATGTTCATACTGAAATATTATAGAGATTTGCAAATGTTATGGCCTATATTTTGAAACTTCACCAGATGCCTTTTATAGAGATTTTTATATTATTTTGAAAATAGAATTATGAGATATATGTAACTTCCATTTGCAAAGGAGTACTTCAAAATGGGTCACTAATTTTTATTATGAACAGTACTGCTTTATTCAGATAAACCAAAACAAATGAAACATATCCTCAGTGCACACTTTTATGAACTTAGAGCCATCAATGAGAATCCCCACTTCTGTGACTTATGAAATAAAGAATATTGGGTTTTGCTAAAAATATTCTTATGTTGATTTCTTATTGTCTAGGGCAGTGGTAGGGAGTTCAATTATCCACTTAATAAGCAACTATTACATTTCTGTCACCTAGCTGGCATGGTGCTCATTCCTGACCTAAATGTACTTAAGACCTGAACTGACTTTTAAGAATTCACAGTTTAATGTGGGAATATAATTCTAAATATCATGTCATATCATAGCATGATTACTGCTATATTCATTGTTGCATAATATTTTAATAGCATTGTCAGGAAGTGAGTTACTTCTCCTGAAAAGTGGTGGGAAGGCAGACTACCAACAAGGATAAGGTCTGGAAAGAGAAGAAAAATACTGAATGGGGAGGTAGAAGGTGTCAGTTCAGAATTCTTTAACCTATTAAAAGATATTCCCATTAACTCCTATTCACTAGGACCATGTTTTCTGATAAATAATCAAACAAAAGAAGACAACCACAAAATACCTACTCAATGATTCCATGTAGATTTGGTTCAAAAATAGACAAACTCAAGCTATAAAATTAGAAGTCGGGGTATGAGAGCCATTTGGGGAGGTGACTGGGAGGCACCAGGGAGCTTTGAGGGTGCTGGCAATGCTGTACCTCTTGACCCTCATTGAACATTTACTATATTATTTACTTTGTAATAATTCAACACAGCGAATACACTTATGTTTTGTGCATTTGTCTTAATATGTGGTGTACTTCACATAAACAAATTAAAAACATTTAATGAATTAAAACATAAATGAAAAAAATAGTCAAACAGTTTGATCTGTGCTAATAGATTAATTGATTATACAATACTTCACTATGTGCCTATAAAAGGCCTTTGTTAAAAGCAGTATCTTGACAGCAAGGAAAAACTTTAATAATGGGACATTCAGACTCTATTGTGGACAAATTTCAGAGCACAGAGCCATATATATGCTAATGCAGTAGTACACTGCTGGGGTTGACCAGCAGTCCCTGAGTGACGGATGAATGAGTACTCTGACATACATTTCTATGAAAGAGAGGGCTAAGGGATTGCCTGATTAGAGAAACCAAACAGCCCTGTTTGCCTATTTCCTTAGGCTTTTATTATAACAACAGCTTGAACTAAAATTAACTATTAGATACTATCAGCAGGGTAAACATCTTTGAGAAGACACAAGGATGTCTGAAGATTAAGCATAAAGATTATAGTGAAGACCCAGAGGCTCAAGCTTGTTTGGAAAAATTAAGGCAGAGGTGGTTGCCTTCAGCCAACTACCCCTAGAGGTTCTAACCTTTCGGAATTTCCTATTTACAAACTTTTCAGCCAAGTTCCGTGCTTCCCCACAGTACATCTATATATTTCTAAGCAATAAGTATAAGGATACACTTTAAATCTTATTTCAAAAATGAATAAAGAAAATTTAAATTCAGCAAAAATATGTCTAACCTGTGTTTTCATTCATAAACAAAAGATAAAAACGTCTGTCACCATAACTTTTAATATTTTATCTAAAAAGTTATATTATGGTGACAATAATATCAATTAACAGCTGTGGCTATTGTGCTTCTTACTAATTGTACAACACTAAGGAATACTAAATAGTCCCACCTGTATGCCTCAGTGGTTGAGTGTTTACCTGTGAACTAAGAGGTCACTGTTAGATTCCCAGTCAGGGCACATGCCTGGTTTGTGGGCTCAATCCTCAGCAGGGTTATATAGAAGGCAACCAATCAATGATTCTCTCTCATTGATGTTTTATCTCCCTCTACCTCTCCCTTTCTCTCTGAAATCAATAAAATATATTAATAAAATAATATTAAATAACACTAAACAAAAATAATGCTAAAGACCAATAAAATACTAATATCTAAACTAATAAAAGCGAAATATTAAAATTAACCGTTTCTCCGAGACAG
>PVJC01025227.1:0-24891 GCA_004026665.1 Murina feae | reverse complement strand
GGGGGAAGGTCAAGGGGGAAAAAGGAGACATATATACTACTCTTTGTAATATTTTAAGTAATAAAACAAAATTTAAAAAAAAAAGAAAAGAAAGAGTACACCACCAAGGGTGCACAACACTGTTTCTACCAGGTGCAAAACAGTCAATTGCATGTCCTAATGTTTCTTTATTCGTTGAATAAAAATTGATTAAGGGGCTGTTAGGTACCAATCATTGTACCAAAAACAGTCATACTACCCTGCTTTCATGGTTCTTGCAACCTTTAAACCCCACAAGAATCCATTATGGCAGATAGTGGTATCACAGTGTTATCAATGAGACGTTAAGGCTCACGGAATTTAGAGAAACATATATAAACAAAGGCTTCCGACCTCAAAATAAGTGATATTTCTGTGTGTGTGAGAGAGAGAGAGGGAGAGAGAGAGAGCTTGTGTTTCACATTCTTTAATGTATCCTTAATAGTGGCAAAACCTAACCCTTGCAGGTAGGTAATACAGCTATACTAAAATGTTGGAGACCTATTTAAGAACAGACTGTTGCTTTGTTTGTATTTGAATTTATATTTGTTTGGTGAAAAATATGTATATATGTACAATTTTTATAGTTCAGAGAGCTGAAGAAGTATGGTTATGGTATACCATATCTCACAGGGTGTATATGTATATGTATTTGTGTGTACATATTACTCTTTTGGCATATTGGCTATAATATATGTAATATATAACCCCTTGCTTTAGGGATTTTGAGTTTCAAGATAAATATTCCTCCCACATAATTTCAGCCATGCCTTATTTATGAGACCTTCACAAGGTATATAAAAATGCACTGTCAGAATGATTCGTTCTACCGAGCATTAGTAGTACTAGTCAAGTACACATAAAATCACAAAAGACAGAGTGAAACATCCTTTTATCTGGTTTTGCAGTCATTTCATTTATCTTTGGAAGATGTGTTTGGCCAGTGTAATCATAAAACTGCAGGTAGTCCACTTAATTTTTGTTAACTACATAACTGCATAATGGTTGTGCAAGGAAAAATTCTAATAAGATTGGATAATTTTCTACCTTATTTTTTATAACTAAAATATATGAACTGAACTTTACATTCGTCTATGTCAACCAGTGCTTAACCTGAGTTGCACAGCAGAATTACACATTGGCTTTATTTAAAAACACACACAATGTTAATGCCTAGGCATAACCCCAGACCATTTGATGCAGAATGCCTGGGCGTGGGGCCCAATATGTGTTTCTTTTAGAAGCTCCCTAAGTGATTGTAATATGCAGCGAAGGAGAAAAAATCCTGATTTAGACAGCGCATCTTAAGCTTTATTTTTTCCTACACAGAATTTTAATTCAAGGTGTTGTTTTTTTTTAAATAAGAATCTCAGAACATCTAAGTATTGGTAATATTATGTTAGATTTTCCACTCTGCCAATATTTGCACAGCTGTATAATACTGAGAATGAGCTAACACATATTTCCACCATAATTAAACTGAGATCTGACATTTACAATTTTCACATAGCCACAATCAGTTCCCATACTCCCTGCTGCAACCAAGAGTAGCACTCTCATTACTGCAATAAAGCCAGGTTTTAAAGGTTCTATGTCAGCAAGGATTCAGCATTGCTCAAAATTGTAATTACGATTATTTTATTTCTCTCCTTATTCAATTTGAACTGCACCTATCATTGTTAAATAAGGTAAAAATAAAAGTCTCCAAAATTTACTAACACTGTGCAATTTTTAAATTTATTTAGATATGTTAGACATGTAAGTATCTTTTACATCAGGCAGTTTTTACTTATAGAGAATTATCTAAAATTCAAATGGCACGACATCAATGGCAAAAAAATATCAAATGACAAAAGTTAAATAAAGCAACTGTATTAAAGACACAATAGTGGTGCCCAGCTGGTGTGGCTCAGTGTTTGAGCACCAACCTATGAACCAGGAGGTCACAGTTCCATTCAGTTTAGGGCACATGCCCGGGTTTCTGGCTCCATCCCCTGTAGGGGGCATGCAGGAGCCAGCTGACTGAGGATGCTCTCTCATCATTAATGTTTCTATCTCTCTTTCCCTCTCCCTTTCTCTTGGAAATCAATAAAAACGTATTTTAAAAATAATATTTTAATAAAAAGATACAGTAGTGTTTAAGTTTCAACCATGTGGGCAGTTGGTAAGGTAAGTTTCAAACATATTTTTCAATTAACTTAGCTGTCAGTCAACTCAGGATTAAAGCTATCACCAAACAAATGATAGTGTCTTTTAAATGTATGTGCTTTAAAGTTTCCTCACACACAATTAAAGCAGAAAAAGAAACTTCCCCAAACCAAAATAGTCCTTTCTTTTTAATTTTCCATTAAGTACCTAATTTCTCTTTGTTCTTTTAATGTTGAAGTGGCCAAAATTAGTTTTATATAAAAAAAAATGAATATCCAGCCCTGACCGGTTTGGCTCAGTGGATAGAGCGTCAGCCTGCGGACTGAAGGGTCCCAGGTTTGATTCCAGTCAAGGGCATGTATCTTGGTTTTGGGCACATCCCCAGTAGGGGGTGTACAGGAGGCAGCTAATCAATGTTTCTCTCTCATCAATGTTTCTAACTCTCTATCTCTATCCCTTCCTCTCTGTAAAAAAATCAATAAAAAATATTTTTTAAAAAGTGAATATCCAGCCCTAACCGGATTGGCTCAGTGGATAGAGCGTCAGCCTGCAGACTGAAGTGTCCCAGGTTCAATTCCAGTCAAGGGCATGTACCTTGGTTGCGGGCACATCCCTGGTAGGGTGTGTGCAAGAGGCAGCTGATCGATGTTACTCTCTCATTGATGTTTCTAAATCTCTATCCCTTTCCCTTCCTCTCTGTAAAAAATCAAATATATATATATATATATATATATATATATATATATATATATATATTTTTAAAGTGAAGATCCATTAATTTATACCCAATATAATAATCTCTGGAACCCTAGGGGCAGTTGGTAGAAAGCAATTTATGTATTTTAGAAAACCTTCAGGTTTTCAAGCTTAAGCAAGGTGTAACCATAAAGTGTTAGAGAAATGAATGAACTCTTAACCCTAACTGTAGCTTACCACTGATTGACTAAACATTCCAGCAGATCCAATCTCCCTATCTTATGGGTCACTATTGTAAATTAACTTCTTCCATGGTCCTTCTACACTGCCACTTTTCCTGTTATTTTATAAAGGTTACTTTGCTTCCAACCTCACAGAGTTAATGGTGGCCTTCATGCTATAATGATTCCAACTTCACTCATACACACACACCTGTAGGTAAGTCAGTAGTTCTATGATGCTGGACCAAAGAATGTTTCTGGAAGAGTAGCAGGAAGTTAGGCTGGAGTGGTTGACTGAATCCAAATCATGAAAGGTCTCATAAATTTGAACTTCATTCTGAAGAGATGGCGAGCCACTGAAGGTGTTCATGCAGGCAATGGCTCTGACCAGATTTCAGATTTTAGAAAGACTACCCAGGGGGTAATGTGGAGGACAGATCAGGAGGAAAGTCAAACTATGAGTGGGAAGATTATTTAAAACGCAACAATGCAGTTATGAGAGATCCAACTGAAGTGAAACCTCCAACTTACCTACTAGTCAAAGGCACTGGGCACATTCCTAGAAATCTTTGATGACTTTTAGCATAAATGTTACCACACTCTACCATAATAATGTCTTTTTTCTTCTTTCTATTTTTAGCTCTCTCCTTTACTAAAGCACAATCTCTCTAGGTGGCAGACCCCATCTTTTCTCTTTTTATCCCCATGTGCTAGCACAGGAACTGGTGCATTGCAGGTGTTTGAAAATATCTGTAGAATATTCAGAAGAATAAAAAATATAATTTAAATAATGCATAGTTGTAAAGTGGAATAAATGCTTATTTAGATTTAAGTCTTGGCTCTTTCAATAGCTAGTTGGAGGACTTCAGTCATTTCACTTATTTCCCACATTTCTTTTCAAGGAATATGGACTAAACTATTTTACTATATATTCTAATATACTCTATGACTTAGATTCCATTGAAAATATATCATGCAAGAGGCAAACATAAATTGTCTCAGGTTGACTCAAAGACTGCATTTCATATAATCAACTGTTTGTTACCTTTGCCTATGTTAATAGGTTCCAAATGATTTCATGTCTACTCAGAAACATTGTATGTAGGGTGACATACAGATGGAGCATCGAATCAATATTTCTTCCATAGGATATCCCTGATAGTTAAAATATGAACTTTTGTCATTAAATGATTTATTTATAACAGCCTAAAGAACAGAATATTAAAACTTACAGTTTGATGCAATTAGAATGACTATAAATGCTAAATCATTTTTCCTTATATTATTCAATAGTCTTTATCTTGTTTATCATCAACACTTCTTACTGAATAAGAATAAACCAAGTTTTTAAGTGAATACATAGTTGTACATTATTATTTTCTTTTGGGAAAAAAACACACACCTTTCTCTGCACTATTTTTTTTATCCTCATCAGAGGAGTGAGGATATTTGTCCATTGATTTTTAGAGAGAGTGGAAGGGAGCAGGGAGGAGAAAAGAGAGAAAAAGGAGAGAAACATCCATGTGACAGAGACACATCGATTGGCTGCCACCTCCAGGCACCTGACCACAGGGCAGTGGTCAGACTTGCAACCCAGGTAAGCGTCCATGACCCTCAGGTGCACAGGCATATGCTCTAACCATTGAACAGTACAGGCCATGGCTTCTGCACTATTTTTATAACGATCTTCACTTTATATTTTAGGTTTATATTTCTGAGTTTTAATTATTAAGACCACAGGCATACTGGATATAATAGCACAATTTACTTGATCAACTCCAGTTTTATAGTAACCTCAATAGTGTTATTATAGGATGCTTTAAGTATTTCCCAGTAACGTTTACTATAAAGAATGGTCTTAGCCCAGCAGCCATGGTTCAGTGGTTGAGCGTCGACCTATGAACCAAGAGGTCACGGTTCCAATTCTAGGTGAGGGCATGTGACCGGGTTGCAGGCTCTCTCATCATCGATGTTTCTATCTTTCTCTTCCTCTCACCTTCCTCTCTGAAATACATAAAATATATTTTAAAAATAATGGTCTTATTTTGTCATGCTTTGGATATACTACCTAGGAGACAGGAGAAAATACCTATATAAAAATATTTTGGCTTACATGTTTTTCAAGAAACTATAGAAATAAGCTAGCATAATCACTTATAGATGATAATAAAGACAGTGCACTAGCTAAACTGAACATTGCAAAATAAAAATTATAGCCAAATGTGACCAGGCTGATAATCATAAAAATGTGTCATAGCAAAGCAGTTTTACTTGGCAACAGATTCATGTACACTCCAGCATGATTCTGCACTATAAAGTAAAATTTATATATTTTTTCACATTGTCATGGTACTCAATCAGCAGAGGAGACACATGAGATTCATTTCTGTACAAAGAAAAGCAAATACAATATTTGGATTGACCATGTCTTCCAACACATATAAGGCAACACAAATTAACTTTTAAAAATCTAAGGGTGGTTTTGTTTGGTTTCTTTTGTTTTTTGTCTTACCAGACAATTCTATTTTGTGTTCCATTAACAACTGGCTAGTGCATAATACAAGTTTGTGAGTATGTGTGCATGTTTGAGAGAGAGAGAGAGAGAGAGAGAGAGAGAGAGAGAGAGAGAGA
The DNA here is from genome assembly GCA_004026665.1 of Murina feae. NCBI lineage: Eukaryota > Metazoa > Chordata > Mammalia > Chiroptera > Vespertilionidae > Murina > Murina feae. Next base: position 19,177 of record PVJC01025227.1, on the reverse strand, counting down.
GAGAGAGAGAAAGAGAAAGAGAAAGAGAGAGAAGTAAATTCTGGGTACTCATGATTTATACTTTCTAAGTTCTAGACTTCAGTCAATAATTTCAATTTTCATGCCATTTCTTAGAGTAGCTCTTCAATATTTCCTTCTTTAAGTTGTAATTTTTCACTGCAAAGAAATCCATGGTAATCAGATTATTTTAAGACTAATGTCTGGCAACTACCAGGCATTTTACAAGGCACCTTACCCAGAGTATTATATTTTAGCTTCACAACAGGTACTACAAAACAAAGTAATATACAATTACTAAATATGAAGCCAAATGGAGACTTAAATTATTGTTAGTATAAATCCCATGATCCTTCTCCTTTAACACATTGCCTATTGAGCATTGAATGTATGTGGCAAATATTTAGTATTTAATAATGGCATGTTTGATCAGAATCTGCAAGGCATGTATTAGATACAAAAGCCAGAAAATAGTATGTACTAGTGGGTCATGACATCAACTGATTTGGCCTTGACAGCATTTTTCTCAAAATGGAATACATTAAGCAATACCATACTGAATTACAAGTTTGCTGGGAAAGGCGGTCTGTCATGGGCAATACCCGTCAATGCATGTCCTTATTGAGTGTGTCAGATTGCAAGGCGTAACTATCATCCCCTGTGTAGGCAACTGATTAGGTGAAAGTGACCAAAGCATGACCGCCAAGCAACTGACTGTTCCTCAGAGGAAGGGACTATCTTGTTAGTTGTTTGCTACAAAATTGCTGAGACCTTGGCCTGGTTTTCTCAGCTGCAGTGTAATGCCCTATGTGCATAGTCACCATTCTGGCCAACTGTGTCTCATTATGGTATTTAGGGCAGAGGAACTGGTGCTGCCATGCTGGTACTCCTGCTATTTTGTGAACTGTAATTATTGAGCAGTCATGCCCTAACACATTGAATCTCATTGTCTACTTTCAGCACCTATGGCATTGTGATGAGCCAACCTCATGCCTGTTTAGTCATCTCCTTACTCCTTGCCATCCTCTATGAGGCTGGTTCCTCCCTGATAATGTAGTAAGAATAAGTGCTGGCTCAGAGCACTTGTATTTGAATTGCAGGCATTGTGTAAGGATGTTTAGGGGATGCACTGTACAAGCCCAGGGGGGCAACACTTATATATGAGGCAGTCCAGTATATGTGTAAACATATTTTTAAAGTTTGAAAAACACTGCTTTTGGAAATATAAAGAAACAAGCATAAAGTATTTGTTGAGAGAATTAATGTTTAAGGAGGAAGTGATCATTTCTAGTTAAGCTCAGTTGAGAATGTGGGGTTTAATCCACCTTTGAGGATGAAAAGAAAGGCCAGAGATTGCATTGAGTGTGGTTTAAGTGGGTGATGGGCAAGGTCAAGCTCAAACACTTTCTTGAGATTATATGAAAAAAAAGAAGAGTTTACAAAATATAAACAAACAAAAAACTACAAAAAATGTTTGAGAGCTGGAAACAAATAACCTATCTAATAAAAAAGTTATATGCAAATTAGGCATTACTCCATCACAAAGCTGGCCGCCCCCATAGCCACAAGATGGTCAGGCCTGTTAGCCAGGCAGGCGGAAAGGGAGACGGGAGGTTCAAGGGGCAGAACAGGCAATGAGAGGGGGATGAGGGTCCCCTGCCCAGGCCAGAGGCCTTCCCAGAGGCCTCAGTCATGGGCAAGGCAGAGCTGGTGATCAGAGGGGGGCAGGGGCAGAGACAGTGATCAGAGGGGTATGAGGGTGCCCTACCCAGGTATAAGGCTGGGCAGGGGCAAGGCCAGAGATCGCAGGGGCCTGAGCTCCACAAAGCCAGAGACTGGAGGGGAAGGGGCAGAGCCTGCAATCACAGGGGTCTGGGTACTGGTGGAGCCGGCTAAGCAGGGATCTGGGGGTCCCCTGCCCAGGCCTGTAGCCTTGGCCAGAGGCTGCCAGTGGGGCAAGGGCAGAGCCAGCAATAGCAGGGGGTAGGATCAGAGCCGGTGATCACAGAGGCCTGGGCTCTGTGAAGCCGGCGATTGGAGGGCCATGGGGGTCTTCTGCCCAGGCCTGAAGCCTCAGCCAGAGGTTAGAGGCCTGGAGCCAGTGATTGGAGTACAGAGGAAACATCTTTTCTGACCGCTCATTGGCTAAGCTCCCTATATGACACTGGTAATATTCTTAGTAACTTGGGTAATAAGAATCCCTAACGGCTATCTAGGGTTTTTTCACCACACTTCTGGAGAAAAAATAAAGGTCCACTGTTGGAGGGCTAAGAAATGTCATATTCTGCCCTAGTCGGTTTGGCTTAGTGCATAATGCCTCAGCTTGCCGACTGCAGGGTCTGGGTTCAATTCTGACCAATGGCATGGACCTAGGTTGCAGGCTCCTCCCTGGCCGGGGCCCAGGTCAGGGCTCATGCCGGCGGCAACGAAAGTGTTCCTCTCACTTTGTTGTTTCTCTCTGTTTTTCCCTTTTCTTCCACATTTTCTAAACATCAATGGAAATATATCCTCAGGTGGGGATAAAAAGAAAGAAGAAAGAGAAAGAAAAGAAAGAAAAGAAAGAAAAGAAAGAAAAGAAAGAAAGAAAGAAAGAAAGAAAGAAAGAAAGAAAGAAAGAAAGAAAGAAAGAAAGAAAGAAAGAAAGAAATGTCATATCTTATGAAAGACACATCTTGAAAATGCCTACAGAAAGTTGTCATTTCATCATTGTGAAGGGACTGGAGTCCATGTTGATGAAAACACCTTGGTGGCTGTTGTGACTGGCAGTGGCTGCAGCAGTGGAGTGATGGGGCTGGTGCCATCCCCTGATCAGCCAGTCGCCTCCTACATAGGGAGGCCAGACTGCGGCTTAGGCCCTCTCCCCAAGGGGAGCAGGGAGCAGGCCTATGCCGTCAGTAGGACACCCCCTGAGGGCTCCCAGTATGTGAGAAGGGGCAGGCTGGGCTGAGGACCCCCCCCCCCCCAGTGCACGAATTTCATGCACTGGGCCCCTAGTGACAAAAAACAAAAAGCTGGTCACTATCTCCATGATTTTTCTGATTTTATTTTGTTCCTCTATATCAGGATGTTTTGTGTTTTTTTTTGTTGTTATCAAGAGGAAGTAGCCTCATGGAATTATGGATACACTACTCAGTTAATTGTTTTTTTCCTTATAATTTTCCCTAGATTTTCAAAGATTAATAAGACTATGTGCCCTTGTACCAAACCCCAAATACTTTTTCCTTCACCTAATTGTCCTACTTACAATGTTTAGCTTGTCTGTATTTAATGGGATGAGACCATTTTCAAAAAAGTTATATCCATGATCTCATCTCTCTCTCTTCTATGTTTTATCATCAAAGTGACTCATGATACAGAACTTACTCAGCTAATGGTTCCTTATTGCTTCATTACACAATTACATAACTATATGTTATTTATTACATAATTTATATCTATACCTATCTCTCTGCATATTTATACATAATTTATATCTATGCTTATGCATTTATATACATATATGAAGATAAATAATGAATAAGAATCTTTTAAAAAGTCTTGAGTCTTCAGTATTTATATTTGTTAATGAGATATATAGTAATATATAGTTTAAAAGTGACTCTATTGCTCAGTGAAATCACATATTTATTCTTATTTAAATATATTTTGTTAGGCTTCATTTAGAAAAAAAACCTGCTCCATTCTGCTAATGGAATTATAGGATATCCATTTGTACAATAATTAAATGTACAGACATAATTTACTCGGTTACTTATGTTAATTATTCACAGTGAATAAAAATTTGGTTAAATTTTTAGATTTTTAGATAAATCATAGTTTAGAATATTTTTTACAGTTCAAAGTTAATGTTAATTTATAAATAAGATTATATTTTCTGTCTTCCATTATATTTTATATGCTGTTGTGGAATGTTGGGGATATGAGTAAACTTCTTAATATCTCTGAAACAAATTACCTATTTATAAAATCCTGGCTCCAATACAAATATTTTGAGTAGGGAAGTATTTCAGAGACCATCTATTTTAAATTTTTATCATAAAATTCAAATATATGCAAAATTAGAGAGAATAGTACAATAAAACCCATGTGCCTAACACCCCACATCAATAATTTTCAGTATTTGCCAATTTTATTATATCAGTTCCTTTCATTTATTTTTCTTAGAGTATTTTTAAGGAAAATCCTATATTTCATATCAGTTTATTTCTAAATAATTTACTTTGCATCCCAAACAGATAAGTCCTTAAAAATTTACCAAAATATAGTATACATATTGATATCAATAATCATTTTTATAAACAAAATATTAAGCCATGGTCAAATATACCCCATGTCTCAAACTTTTTTTAAATGTCTTTATTGTGGAAAGTAATACAGATATCCCCCCTTTTTTCTCCATTGACCCCCTCTACCCTTCCCAGGCCTTCATCATACTACTGTCTGTGTCCATGGGCTATGCATATATGCATACAGGTTCCCAGGTTAATCTCTCCCCCACACACACCTACCCTCTGAGATTTGTCAGGCTAAAACTGTTTTCTTCATGATTTCTGAGTTTCGATCCACATGAGGTATACACATTTGCACTTGGTTGACCTGGACAGGCCATTTAATTTAATCCTTCAGTTTGTACAACTTGATATGCAGAGAAGATCATTCATTTATTTGATGTCACTGAGATTTTCACTTGATCTACTCATTCTGCAAATATTTGTTCAGCATCTTGTAGGTACTATTCTACTTAGAAAGTATCTAGAAGCAAAAATGACAAAGATCTCTGTGCTTATGGAGCTCTATTTTTTTGGAGGAATAAAATTAAACAGTTAAAAAATCAAGTGCAGAGTATACATGATGATAAATTATATAGACCAAAGAATATTTTAGTGTGTGTGGGTAAGTGCGGTAGTGAAGGTGGGAAGGAAAGCCACTTAGATTTTAAATTGACTTCATTGAGAAGGAGAAAGTCAAACAAAGCCTTAGGGTAAAGGACTTAACTTTGGGATATCTGGGAGGAGACATTCCAGAAGATAGAGATCAAGCAGTTTCAATGCCCAGATGCATGTATGTACGTATCTGTGGGAAGCATTTCTGTCTCAAATGGGTTGAATCTGGATTAGAATATTGGATGAGGTAAGAACTCTAGCTTTTTCCATGAGTGAAACAGAAGCCATTGCATGGTTGAGCGCAGAATAATGATACCCTCAAGTCACCATGGAAGTAAGGAATGTAAAAGCCACTTTTCTTGGTGCGTCCTGAGGATGGGGCCAGCATATGTTTCCCTTCACCCCTGTTGGGTGACAAAATTATGAATAGGGAAAAATTCCCTGGGATGGAAAATACCTATTATGATCATGTCTTTAAGGACACATGGCCAAGTGTAAGCACCAGAACAATAAACAGTATGCCATCAATTATTTAGAACACAGGAAGGTTTATGTCAATACCACTGAATAAATAATTTGAAGAGATACTCATTCAAAACAAATAATTTATTGCTGTTTTACTCAATTTTTGTCTTTATCTCATTCCTGTCCCCGTCATCATCCCAAAACATTAGCTACAAATAATTAAAAGAGAAGAATGTGACAGAATATTTTATTTAGGATTTCTGTGTCTGTGTATATCTATATGCGTGTGTGTGTTTGGCAAAACATCAAAAACAGAGTAACTGCTATAAGATGGAATACAACTAATCTATCGCTTTCAGTTTATCTTCTTTGCCAATATAAACAGCTGAACAAGGAAAACAAGACAACAGATGGCATAAAAGAAGTGTGCACACATGTAAGTGCAAGACTGAAATGTGGCAAAACATTCAATGAATATCTGGTTTCCATAAAGAGCTGAAGAAAAACAGTTTCTACATAATCAAAGGAAAGAGGATTTCTTTTTTCAATTAGCCAGTTGGTATTTACTGAGCTCCTGCTATTTACCCGGTATTATTGCAAAGAACAAAGGAAGCTCAGCTCTGAAGTACACCTGGAATGAGATCTTAACATCAAGCCTCAGAGAAAAGAAAATCCCAACCATACAATGGGTGGACTATTCAGTGTCACTCCTGAACCTCATACTTTTCATAACGTGACTAAGGGACTTTGGTGCATGCATTTAAGCATAAATAATGGACACAAAACACTGGGGGTAGGGGAGGCGGGCGGAAGGGCAGGGGAAAAAAGAGATATATGTACCAATCTTTGTAAAACCTTATGTAATAAAAAAATAAAAATAAAAAAATAAATAGGAAGGCAAATGATTAAAAATGTATCACATCAAAATTTCCAAAAGCACTTTGACTACCCTTTCCTCAAGAAATATGTGAAACGTTATCAGATGGTAAAACATTAGATCTCTTACCATAAAAGTCAGACTCAAAGCTCAAAGTGACAACATATATTACAAAAGTATCACCATCTTTATTATACTAACTTCCAACACCATAACAGTAAATCTGCATGATCCATGACGTTCATACTGCACAGGTACAGAAGTATAATATTTACTTTCACCAATTTAATTCTGTCTTAATTATAAGAACAAATAATGGATGAATTAATCACTACATTTAGTTAGATAGAATTAAGGAAACAATCCAGAGATAAAATCAAACCAAAGTAAAAGCAGCCTATGTTGGGTTTGATGTAGAACATTGCTTAACTCTGAAAGCATTCAGTAAACACCAGCTGTACCTAGCAAGACATTCGATTACTTGGACATAGTTTGAATGTTGGTTGATTTTTATGTAGCAGAAAAAAAGGAAAATCATTCTCAGTTAAATAATTCCTAGAAGTTCAAATAGAGGCCATTTTAAAGATATGAAACATAGTCCATTATTTTGGAATTGCTGGGGAAACAAGGCCAATAATACATGATATATAAAAAGAACCATGTGGAATATAATGAACATAAACTGATGAACTAAAATAAATCCAGAGACATAGAAGCATTGAACAGACCATCGGACCTTGGAGAAAAGGAAGGGAAGGCTTGGAGTGGGGGGGGGGGGTAAGAGATCAACCAAACGACTTCAATGAATGCATATAAGCATAACCAAAGGACACAAACAGTGGTGGGGGGAGGGGACATGTGCTGGGAGGGGGGAGGGTTGTGGGGACCGGGCAGGGAGAGGTCCATGGGGGGAAAAAGGAGACATATGTAATAGTTTCAACAATAAAGAATTGAAAAAAAAGAAAAAAAAAAGAACCACGTGTATATGGTGACATAGGAGCCTCTGTGCTCTGCTGGAAGCAGTGTAGACATCAGCAGCAATCTGCCTAGCCATCTGTTACTATTTAGTCAAATTAAGTATATAGATACCCTTTGACACAGTAATTCTACAATTGGCATTTTCCCAAGGAAATTTTCACACAGGCCCATAAGACATATATATCAGGGTATTCATTCCAAGGTTATTTGAAATGGTGGGAGTTGGAAGTAACCAGGATATACATTAATAAGACTAAGAATATGGCAAAATGAAAAGCAAGTTTGTTCTATTTGAATAGAATTCAACCTCAATCATTTCTTTTTTTTTTCATTTCTATTTAATTGATTTTATTTTTTGTGACTTAAGATTTTCTACAATTCTACATTTATTCCAGAAAATAATTTATGCTAGTTCTTGTTTCTCGGAGTTTAGAAAGTTCAAAGTACATGAAAACTTCCACTTTCAGAACAAACTTGAAATTTAGCCATACAGTATTATTCCCTCTTTCAAAACCAAAACCAAGCAAAACTCCATAAAAACACATTTCTGGCCCATGGAGTGATGGTGGGGAGACACATGGAATTTTTTTCAGGTTTGATGAGTTCTATATTTTGAAAAATGTATTAGTTAAGAGAGTCAGTAAAGTTTATGTAACTATTAGGTTAAATACATTGGCCAACTGGAATGAAGTTTATAGGACCTTATTACTTATACTTTGTGTGTTAAATAATCACTACCTTCACCTTATTTTCCTAATAATTATTCCTTTCAATTTTCACAAGTTTTTTTAATGAGAATTTTCATGGTTAGATTCTTTTTTAAATTTTGTTTTATTGTTTAAAGTATTACAAAGAGTATTACATATATCTCATTTTCCCCCTTGACCTTCCCCCGGTGTCTTGTGTCCATTGGTTATGCTTATATGCATGCATACAAATCCTTCAGTTGATCTCTTAACCCCACCCCAACCCTCCCGGGCTTCTATTTCACTCATGGGAAAAGCTAGAGTTCTTACCTTATCCAATATTCTTATCTGAATTCAACCCATTTGAGCCAAGATAAAACAGGGTACAAATTTATCCATCCATACCTACATATATACTAATATTCTTTTCTCCAGGAAGAAAATGTATTCTATATATCTCGCATGACTTATTCCATGTAATGTTCTGTCCAATTATATTTTACTCAGATAAAATATTATAAAATTGCCATTATTATTTCTCTAGAAAGGAATAAAATCATTGTAGTTGGTTATTAAAGACAAATCTAACATCACTTGACAAAGATAATAGAATTGCATGCAATCAACCTGCTTATAAGATTAACATTGTCAAGTTCACTTGTTTTCTTAAACTCTGTTCAATTGTAACTTAAACATCAGTATGTGTGTGTGTGTGTGTGTGTGTGTATTTCTCTCAAGTGACTTAACCATATTTCTTGACACAGATCTTGCTACCAAACACAGAAGCCTAGAAGTCTATACAGTTCTTGGGAGGATGATAGCTAGAATTACCAACCACAGAAAATGCCCCAAACATAAGGTTTTTTTCAAGTCTCTCATAATAGAAATCAGAAGAAAAATGATATTCACCTGTTCTTGAAAACAACAGAATTTACATTTATCTGATGGATGTTTTGCTTTTAAAGATGACACATTTTCAAATAATTATTCTTTGCATAGATTAAATAGAAAAGGAAGAAGCATGGGCTAAGAATAGCATATGTACATAGCAAATAATAATCCGGAGAAAATGAAAACAAAAATTGGAAATCTCTTATTGCCACCAGTTTTCAAGTAAGTTAATGATATGGATCAGGCAACTTCTGCCTCTATTAGTACTTATACAATAGTAATATCTAATAATGCTTATAGAAACTAACATTTATTGATCCCTTACTCCTTACCAGATATTGTATCAAGCACTTGTACTATTTAATCTTCACAGTATCTGTATGCAATAGTTATACAAATGAGGAAACTGAAGTTTAAACAGTTTGCTCAATTTGACAAAACATACAGCTGGTAAAAGGTGAGTCAATTTCTGAAACCATGCAGTCTGAATCTAGAATGCACCACATCTATCACACATAATGAAGTAGGCAATGCTGTAAGTAACATCAATGTATATGACCAGACCTGCACTTTCATTGCATGCATTTTGAGAGAATCTCATGGAATTCATAAAACCGAACATTCTGGTCTAAATACATATCTTATATCTTTAATATGAATGTTTGAATTGCAACTGTAAGTTTTTGCACGATCAGGGCAAGGAGTAACAAGGACTCTCTATTTGATCAAACCATAGTCAGACTCCTCTGAGCAATCTACTCAACCATATACCTCAACCTTAGCTTATAAGAACTGCAACTCTCAGCTCAAAGGACTTCATTCACAGCCTCCCTCAACTGAAAGAGTCAAATATTAGTAGAGTTTCTCATACACAAGAACACACCCCTAGAATGATAACCCCACCCCCATAAATTACTGCCCTAGAAAGCTCAGGCTTGCCAAATGAATTTACTATTTGTCCCAACTCAAACAGAACAATAGGTCTCTGACCTCCCTTTTCTTAGAGCATTTACTTATGAAAACTTGCTATTGTAATTCCTTTATTTGTATCTTTGAGGTGTATCTTCTACAACCCAAGAATGCTTTTCTCCAGAATTTGTGAGCCATTTCTTTGAAATGCAATCAAGAAAAAAGATAGGGCCCTTCCTCCCAGTCTCCATGGGAGGGTGGGAGACTTTGATCCTTTGATCGGGGATAATTAGCAAAAGGAAGTGGCCTAATCTCACTGACTACAGTCACCTTCCCTCTCCGAAGTCCTCCCACACTTTTCCTGGCACTGAAAAGACCTACCTTTTGTTTCAGTGGAGTGAAACTCCATTCTATTACTGAAGACTCACATTTCTATTTCAGGAGATTGAACAAAACTTGTCTTGCTGTTTAACATGCTCCTTACAAAATTTTTCTTTTACAGGGTAGGGGAATTTAAAGAATCAAATTTTATCCTAGAAGCTTCATGAAAAAGGAATTGGTGATTACTCTTACATATGTCAAAATAGTTTAATGTATATGTACTAATCTTTGTAAAGCTTTATGTAATAATAATTTTTTAAAAATTAAAAAAAATAAATTAAACTGCCTATAAGTATGCTCAATAAAGAAAGAAAATTAAAAGAGCTATCTTGAGTATAGTTCCATGTAATCTGCACATGCATGACTTTTTCCTTAAGTATGTAACTGGGATGAAGGACTTTGTGGAAAGGATTCTTTATATTATGACTTATAAAGAATAGAAAATGTGATAAATGGATAATATAAAGTACTGTAAGTTAAGGAATAAGCATGATGTCTTAATGTTACAAAAATAAGTGTGTTTTCATGCTGACTATAAAAACTTCCAAAATTATCTAAAATGCGCAAACGGATTATAGTGAAAGTTATAAGTAATCAAAATCAATTTTATTTTAGAAAATTTAAAAATAAGCTAAATTCCATAATAAGAAAATGTAAAATATGAAACAAAAAATTATGGAAAAGTTACTAAGTCAAAGCTATAATTATATTTTATAAAGTAGTTAAGTTATTAAGTTTATAAATAACAAAACCTAATCTAATAAAAGAGTAATATGTATATTAACCTCCACTCCATTACACCCAAGCCAGGCCTGCCAGCTAAGCCATGCCCACCAGACAATGAGAGCAATAATATGCAAATTAACCCAGCTAAGATGGTGGCTGGCAGCCACAGAGCTAGAGCAAAAAGGAGGCCAGCGATGGTGGAAACTGCCTGCCTAGGCCAGCTGTGGCCTCCACTCAAGGCAACAAAGTTTCAATTATAGAAGATAAATAACCCCCAGAAACCTGCTTCCAGCCAGCCTCGCTGGGACTTTGGGTCAATGGGAGCTGTGGCCAGCCTGCAAACAGCCCTCAGCCCCTCACTCAGGCTTGCCAAGCACCCCAGTAGGGACCTGAACCATGAAGGGACTGTGGCCAGCCTACAAACAGCCCTCAGCCCCTCACTCAGGCTTGCCAAGCACCCCAGTAGGGACCCGAACCCTGAAGGAACTGTGGGCAGCCTGAAAACAGCCCTCAGCCCCTCACCCAGGCTGGCCAGGCATGCGAGCAGGTGGACATCCCCCAATGGGTCCCAGACTGCGAGAGGGCACAGGGCGGGCTGAGGGACCCCCGAGTGCACAAATTTTTGTGCACCGGGCCCCTAGTATTGTATACTGTGATATGAAACAGGGCTCAAGATACACTTACAGACTTTAGAAATCACAAACTCTCAGATGGAAAAGGTGGCTATTTTGACTTTTTACTTGTTTTCCTTGCTCCTAATTCCACATATTATAAAGTGGGTACAAGAATTAATTTAAAAAATCCCCATGTAGCATAATATACAACCAGTATAACTATCACATTATATGGTAATATAAATATGCACTTAATAGCTTTTATAACATAAAAAGCAATTATTACAGCTCCAGATGTTATATCCTGCCCAGATACACTATAAAGATGTCACTTCTAATACACACTGAGTATATGATAAAACAATACTTTACTGGGGAAAATGGTGGCTCATCTTAGCACTGGCAAATTTTCAAATGTGGCAGTTCTCTCTCCACTTTTCAATGTGATTCTGAATTGAGAAAAATAACCTGTTAAAATTTCAGATGAACCATTTGCAATAGCCATATATTCAAAGATGCCAAATAATGTATTATTAGGAAGAGTGATCTTCCATACTTTCAAAATGTGCTGCTGCATTACTTTTCTGAGTGGAGACTTCGCAACACCCAGTTGGAAAGAGAGGTAATAAATGCCCTCAAGCAGGGGCCCTGCTGAAGTCATAAAAGTAGCCCCCTCTAGTTGCTAGTTTTAGCCATACAGAGCCTCTGAAATAGCTTTTCCTCTGCCTACCTAGGAACACAATGGCATTAATCAATTCCAAGCAATGCAAACCAGTACAATTTTCTGGTAATATTTTCTTTATTATAATAGAGTTGCCTCTTTAATTTTTATATTTTCTTTTAAACAGGTGTTTTGCTCTCAGTCCTATATTCTAAATGCACAAATTTAAACTCAGAACATTATTTCTTTAATGCATAGACTTATAAACTTACATTAATGCAACAAAAAGCCATATATACATATATATCCTGAGCAAATAGTAGGTCCTGAATGAGTATGAAATGAAAAAGTATCTACTGCATTTGCTTGAACAAAGTTTTAAAAGTAAAACTTGGGACATATGATTTAATAGTTGCACTTTATGATAGTCTGTTAAGATCGAGGAACAATTTTTCCTAAATTCAGTCTGAATTTATTTCCAAATCCTTTTATATTTTTCCTCATATCTGCCTATATTAGAAAAGATCGTAAAATAGGTTATCATCTAGAGTAGAATTTTTTCTTTGAGGTATCTGGTAATTTCCTATTTTTATTAATGCTGAAAGGAATTGAATCATATGAGAAAATATTCAAAAATAAATAATATTTTGCAAAAAAAACAAGTGATGGTACTAACATTATTCAAATAAAAGAACTCATCACTTTAGTGTTTTTCTTCTGGTGTTCTTTAAGGTTCATCTTGGACAAAAATGTGTGTAATTGTATACCATTACTAGTCTCCCAGTGCACGAAATTTGTGCATGGGGGTTGAGGGGGGGGGACCTTCAGCCCAGCCTGCACCCTCTCCAATCTGGGACATCCCTCTCACAATCTAGAACTGCTGGCTCCTAACTGCTCACATGCCTGCCTGCCTGGTCACCCCTAACTACCACCCCTGTCAGCCTAGTTGCCCTCAACTGCCCACCCTGCTGACCTGGTCGTCCCTCACTGGCTCACCTGCTGATCTAGTTGCCCCCAACTGCTCCCTCCTCTGGCCTGCTCAACCCAAAATGCCCCCTTGCTGGCCTGGTCACTCATCACTATCACCCCCTGCCAGTCTGCCACCCACTGCACCCCCTGCCATGCCAGCCTGGTTGCTCCTCACTCCCTCCATGCTGGCCTGGTTGCCCCATGCAGCCTGCTGTTTAGTTGTCCTTCACTGCCTCCCCCGCCAGCCTGGTCACCACACGTACCTGCTGTTTATTTGTTTGGTAACCCCATGCAGCCTGCTGCTCAGTGGTTTGTTCATCCCTCACTAACCCCCCTGCCAGCCTGGTTGCCCCACACAGCCTGCTGCTCAGTCATTTGGTCATCCCTCACTAACCCTCCTGCTGGCCTTGCTGCCCCACTCAGCCTGTTAGGTCGTCTTTTTGGTTGTTTCAGATGTGATGGCCCCTGGCTCTTTATATATAGAAATCATTCTATTCTATATCTTCACAGTAATCTCTGTTAACTGCTAATAGTAATGAATGTTTATGGAAAATTCATGAATACCAGCTAAACGAATAACTGTAATTTACTTAACTGTTCAATTATATAACAAATCCATGAAGGCCCTTCTGAGTTTTCTCCTTTCTAAGAAAAATTTTCCACTCTCCATACATTCCTTCTGCACATTCCTCATGGACATTCCTCATTCATTTTCCTAATAGTTGCTTTTTTTGTTTTTTGAATGCAACCTACATTTTACATCTTTCTTAAAGTATAAGCATAAGGATAGAACACAGTTTCCTGGAGTGATAAAACTGAGTAGTATCTTAATTGCCCTTAGATTACTCCAATGGTTATTAAAGTTAAATTTTCATAAGAACAGCTTAGGGAGGTTTTTAAAAATATATCTTTATTGATTTCAGAGAATAAGGGAGAGGGAGAGAGACATAGAAACATCAATGATGAGAGAAAATCATTGATTGGTTGCTTCCTGCATGCCCCATACTTGCATGCCCACAATATGGGCATGTGTCCTGACCAGGAATGCAACCATGACCTACTGGTTCATAGGTCAGTGCTCCAATATGCAATGGGTACCTAAACTTCACATACTGTTTCACCTGTGCCAGCTTGTATCGAAATTCCAAGGGATTGAAATGGTATCAGTAGAAAATAATTTATTTCACTATTAAAGAATCATCTACCCATACTGGCACTTCATGAGCTATTCTCATTGCCTTCTGTTCTGAGGCTCTTGGTTCCTTGGAAGTTTCTTCTGGGTTCTCCTGGTCCTCATCATCGTCACTAGGGTTTAGTCTGCACTGCTCCCAGGCATATAGGAATAAAAAATGATTACAGGTAGGTAGGTCAAAAGTCACACAGTTTCCTTCCATAAAATTTCTCACTAAAATGCCTCTCTATAAAGCTATGAAAACACAATGTTGATACAAAGTAAATATAACTTCTTGATGGTCCAGATTGCCCATTTAAAAAATTCAAATGTTACTCAAATCCCATATGATGCAGGAAACACTTCAGAGATCAGCAGTCTTTCTAAGAAAGGTTGCTAAGAATGAAGAATACCTTGGCATAATTGGCAAGTGGAGCTATCTGGGTGGGTGCTGGATAGTGATGCATTGGAAACATCATGCTTGATTGTCATTAGGGTATGGGGTGAAACATAGTTTGGAGCTGAGAAGCATGAAGTCACACATATCAATTAATTTTTATTTTATTTTCAGAAAGCCTGTGTGGTAAATCCCCAAACAGAAATCAGACATAAAATATCCTATATAATAAAAGCCTAATATGCTAAGTGTCTGACTGTTCATTCAACCATTTGACCAATCACTATGATGCACACTGACCACCAGGGGGAAGACACTCCAACTGATAGATTAGTTTGCTGCTAGGGTCCGGCCAATCAGAACTGGGTGAGGGGGGCCGGACACATCCTGGAGCCCTCCCCAGAACTGCTTGTGCCTCTAGAGTGTGTGTGTGTGTGTGTGTGTGTGTGTGTGTGATTTCTAGTTCATTTTTTTTTCTAAATGATGCCCTAGTTATAATAAAATATAGCTTCTTTGGAAATGATTTCCATATTTCTTGATAGAAAGCAAGAATGTTAACTTTCAGGCAACCTTCAGACTTGACCTAATGTCTTTTTTTTTTTAAAGTTCATGTAACAAAATGAAAGTAAATTAAATAACTCAGTTAAGTAAAACTCACTTTGAAGAACCACAGCTTCCTAAAAAGTATAGATTTAGACATGCTGTTTATAGATTATAACCTAAAGGGCTAACAAGACTAAAGGAACACAAGCAACAGGAACTGATATGGCTTTAACCTTCAAGAATCCTAAAATCATGCATAAAGGGGAGAGATGAAGCTGGGCTTGAGCAAGACTGGAATTGAGCAATCCAATAGCCTTTTTCCATGATTAGGAAAACATACAGGAAATAGAATATCAGACAGAATGCAGTATAATTGCTCCTTTTGAAGCAATTATCTTTCCACAAACCATGAGTTGGTATTTTAAGGCAAATGAACTCAGTGTCCTCAGGAGAAGAAACTGGCCAGACCTAAGCAATGAGTCATGGCTTAGCCAAGCAAGTATGGAGCTTCCTGCAGAGCTCTAGTTAAATTGGAGGAGAGGTGATGGAGGAAGACTGCACTGCTAATGAGAAGGGTAAGTCCAATGCCAGGTCATAAAGACAAAACAATAATGATATGTTAACGAGAAGCCTTCATCTAGTAATTGATAAGATTATTTTGTCCTCCAATCTCCCTGTCAGGCCCATAAACCACTAGCTTCCATATAGATAAGACTAAATATAATCTAACTACTCTGCAGTAAAAGAGAAGGAAATCATACCCTTTGAGACAGCATGGATGGAGCTGAAGAGTATTGTGTTAAGTGAAATAAGCCCGTCAGAGAAAGGCAAGTATCATATGATCTCACTCATATGGGGAATATAATGGACAACAAAAACTGATGAACAAAAATAGATCCAGAGATATAGAAGCATGGAACTGACTGTCAAACCTCAGAGGGAAGGGATTAACTGAAAGGTTTGTATGCATATATGCATAACCCATGGACAACAGGGTGATGAAGGCCTTGGGTGGGGGGCAGGGGTGGGACAGAAGGTATCCATGAAGGAAGAAGGGTACATAGGTAATACTTTCAACAATAAAAGTTTTTTAAAAAGTGTGTGGCAGAGAAAGAAGAAACCAAACCACAGCTTCCTGCTTGCCATTAGGCCACACTGCAGGATAAGGAAAAGAGAAAATGAAGCTATTACTTTAAAATAAATGTAGAGGGTTCCTTTTTTTCCACATCCTCGCCAGCACATGTCATGATGATTTGTTGATGATAGCCATTCTGACAGGTGTTGAGATGGTACCTTGTTGTTGTGATTTGCATCTCTCAGATGATTGGTGACACTGAGCATGTTTTCATGTCTCTTGGCCTTCTGTATGTCTTCTTTCGAAAAGTGTCTATTTAAGTCCTTTGCCCATTTCTTGATTGGATCGTTTATCTTCCTTTTGTTAAGTTGCATGATTTCTCTGTAAATTTTGGAGATTAAACCCTTATGTGATGTAACATTGGCAAATATGTTCTCCCATGCAGTGGGTTTTCTTGTTTTGTTGATGGTTTCTTTTGCTGTGCAGAAGCTTTTTATTTTGATGTAGTCCCATTTGTTTATTTTCTCCTTAGTCTCCATTGCCCTAGGAGCTAAGTCAGTAAAGATATTGCTACGACATATGTATGCTATTTTGCTGCCTATGGAGTCTTGCAGAATTTTTATGGTTTCCCATCTTACATTTAAGTCCTTTAGCCATTTTGAATTTCTTTTTATGTATGGTGTAAGTTGATCTAATTTCATTTTTTTGCATGTATCTGTCCAAATTTCCCAGCACCATTTAGTGAAGAGATGTCTTGATCCATTGTATGCTCTTGCCTCCTTTGTCAAATATTAATTTAGCATAATGGCTTGGGACAATTTCCGGGGTCTTTGTTCTGTTCCATTGGTTTGTATGTCTGTTCTTGTGCCAGTACCAGGCAGTTATGAGAATTGTGGCTTGGTAATATAGCTTGATATCTGGTATTGTGATCCCTCCAACTTTGTTCTTCTTTCTCAGGATTGCTGTGGCTGTTTGTTTTTATTATTCCAGATGAATTTTTGGAGAATTTGTTATAGATCTTTGAAATATGCCGTTGGCATTTTAATGGGGATTGCACTGAATCTATAGATTGCTTTGGGTAGCATGGACATTTTAATGATGTTGATTCTAACAATCCATGATCATGGTATGTTCTTCCATTTTTTTCTGTCTTCCTCTATCTCTTTTTTCAATGTCCTGTAGTTTTCTAAATACACATTTTTTACCTCCTAAGTTAAGTTTATTCCTAGGTATCTTAATTTTTTTGGTGCAATGGTAAACAGGTGTTTTCTTTTTTTTCATTTCTATTTCTGTGAGTTTATTATTGGTGTATAAAAAGGCCATAGATTTCTGGGTGTTAATTTTATAACCTACTACATTGCCAAATTCATTTACTACATCTAGTAGTTTTTTGATGGAGTCTTTAGGGTTTTCTATGTAGAGTATCATGTCATCTACAAATAAGGACAGTTTTACTCCTTCTTTTCCAAGGTGGATGCCTTTTATTTCTTCTTCTTATCTGATTGTTATGGCTAGCACTTCCAATACTGTAGAACAGGAGTGGTGAAAGTGGGCATCCCTGTCTTGTTCCTGTTCTGTGGGGAAATGAGTTTATTTTGCCCATTGAGTATGATGTTGGCTGTAGGTTTGTCATATTATGCTGCTGGTGGGAATGCAGACTGGTGCAAGCACTGTGGAAGACAGCATGGAGCTTCCTCAAAAAGTTAAAAAAGGAACTCCCATTAGACCCAGTGATCCCACTTCTAAGACTATATCCCAAGAAGCCAAAAACACCAATCAGAGAGGATATATGCAACCCTATGTTCATAGCAGCACAATTCACCATAGCTAAGATTTGGAAACAACCTACATGTCCATTAGCAGATGAGTGGATTAAAAACTGTGGTACATCTACACAATGGAATACTATCCCGCTATAAAAAAGGACTTTTACCATTTGCAACAGCATGAATAGAACTGGAGAACATTATGTTAAATGAAATAAGCCAGTCAGAGAATGATAAATATCACATGATCTCACTCATATGTGGGATATAATGATCAAAATAATTTGAGGAACAAGAATAGATCCAGAGACAAATGGCAGGGGAGGGGGGGTTAAAGAGCAACCAAAAGACTTGTATGCATGAATATTAGCATAACCAATGGACACAGACACTGGGGTGGTGGGGGAATTGTCTGGGGCGGGAATGGCTGAGGGGAGGAGTCAATAGGTGAAAAAGAATACATAGTAAAATTTTAGACAATAAATATTTTTTTAAATTAAAAAAGGGCATTCTGTTTTTCTTATCTGATATTCAAACATATCTAATAATTTTAAAGCAGGCAGATTGTAATTAAGCATTACCTTGGAGATCTATAATATAAAGATAGTAGTGCTTATTTAATAGGATTATCATGAAACTTAAATAAAATAATGTTAATAAAATGTAACACATTTTATAAAAAAGTAAAATAAGTGTAGAGTATTGATTATTACTGGACACAGTAATTACTGAGAGGAAGACCTTTTACCTGCTAAAGGCGATTCAAAGGGTCATTAAGACTGCATTAAATTTTATAGAGAACATGAGGAACAATACCCTAATACTGAAATAAGGTGAAGGGATTAAGCAAAATAAAATCATATGTATTTAACACATAGATTCATATACCAGTGTGGTGATGGCCATAGGGACAACTGGGTGGGAGGTAAATGGAGGGGGATAAAGAAGGGGAAATGGGAACAGACTTTGCTTAGGGTGATGGACACACGATGCAGTGTGCAGATGATGTTTTATTGAGTTGTACACTTGAAACCTGTATGTTTTATGAACCAATGTCACCCCAATAAATTTGAGAATACAAGTAGGAGGGAAGTATGATTTATTACTGCATTATACGAAGAAGTACTTGTTTACTTAATCCTCACAATTATTGAGCCATTATCTTTTTTTTTTTTTTTTTTTTTCATT
>PVJC01025226.1:0-24862 GCA_004026665.1 Murina feae | reverse complement strand
GGTGGTTGGAGCATCTTCCTGTATACCAAAAGGTTGTGCGTTTGATTCCTGATCAGGGCATATGCCTAGGTTTCAGGTTCGATCCCCATATATAGGAGGCAACAAGTCAATGTTTCTCTCTCCCCTTTTCTCAGGTGAGGATTAAAAGAATAATAACAGCTATCCTAACAGCGATGCATTTGAAGGGTTTAAGCAGGAGTTATAATCAAACTTGCATTTTGTAAATAGTCACTGGGGCTACTGAGTGAGATCTCCAATGGGTGAGTGCACTACATGGCATTCTCGGGAGGCAGAGAAGGCACTGTCCCTGCCTTCAAGGGGCTCAGATTTTAGCGAGGGAGAGAACAGAGATGGTAAGTGCTCTGTGTGATTCCGCAGCCCTGACAGTTTTCTCCATCATAACAGTTAAAGCACTACCCACAGAATTTGCAAACCTGTAGCTTGAAACCCAAACGTACTAGCATGGTAGTAAATGAATTTCAAGACTCGTATGCTGAAAACTACCAACCGCTCTCACATCCATGTTTCTCTCTCCCTTCCTCTTTCTAAAAATCAGTTTCAAAAGAATGGTACCGGAAGTGAGGAAGAGAAAACCAAAGAAATTACATTTTTAGTTCTGCGTTAAAGAAGTGTCCTGGCCCTTTTAAAATACAGAAACACAAAGCTATAAGCAGTCCATATAGAAACTGAGGGAAGAAAACTATAACAAGTTTTTTGGTAGAAATCATTTGACATTAAAATTTATTTATTTGATTGTATTTTAAAAAGCAGCGCAGAATCACGTCCATTTTCTCCATGGTATCCTGTGCAGACTGCATTTCAGAGCCCTTAACTGGCTTTGGAAACTTCTGAAGAGCTATTAGTGTAGCATGCCTTCCTTTCCTTTCCCTCCAGGCCCTCCTGCTCTCCCTCCAGGGGGTGCTGGTGACAGTCGATGCTAAATAAATAGCATGTGGTTGAGCCTGCCAGACCCTTTAAACCTTCTCCCATAGGCAACAAGGTGAATTGGCTTATTCTTTATCCGAAGTCATTAAGCAAGCTGGTTATCAAACAGAATGGAGGGGAGATTCCACTGTAGATAATGTCCAAAGTTAGAAAGGAATGGACTCGGAGAGCTTTAACTGCTTAGTTCCTTCTTCTGCTGATGGGAGAGGTATGCCAGCAAGGTGGCTCAGATCTTTGATCCACTGTCAGAGCAGTGCACTCAGTTGCTTTGATTAAAATATGTAGGAAAAGCCATCTCTGGGTAGAGAAGAGTAGGTTATTTCAATGATGGAACTGCAAGAAGAAAGTCAAAACTGAGCAGCAGGCGGTGTTGCTTTCCTCTTGAACTCCAATGATCACTCCACGCCCATCATCTTTATGGTCCAAGCAAACTCAACTGGAAGAGCAGAGGGTGGTAACTGGGGCAGATAAATGAGGAGACCTCCAGGTGGATTTGTGGACCACTTCAGATCTTTTCGGATTCCCAGCATCGTTACCTGAAGAAAGCAAAAGGCAATGGGAAAAACATTAATGCATTAATGAGGACAGAATACGGCCTGAACATGGTGGAAAACAACCATGCTGGGCCGGAAGGGGAAGACCGTCCAGAACAGTGGTCGCCAACTTTGCGGACCTCACGGACGACCAGTAGGTGACCGTTGGTCTAAAAGGGGAATAAACATGGGAGAAACCTGGGGAAGGAAGGAGGAAGTAGAGAAGACCTGCCAATTCCTTTAAAAAAAAGTTACATCTTTGAAAGGATTAACTGAGGGCTCTTACCTGTGTAGCGGAGGTAGTTTTGGGAGATTTAAGGCTTAAGACTCCATTTTCTGGCCAGTTCAGGAAAATGGCATAAACAGCTGATTCTTTTGAGGTATACCTAGAAAAAGAAGCATCAGTATCAAAGACACCTGGCTTGTTACCCTGACACCTAAGGTTATTACACTTAACCTTATACATTCCCCTTCCTGTGATCTACCAATCCCAAGCCCTGTGCCTGTCACTGACACAAGGAAGCACGAATAACTCAATACCAATTAAGGTCCGTGGGAAGAAAGCCGCCTCTTTCTGGCGACATCTTCTATTTTCACTCTCTATTGGGTTACAAGTTTTCTTGAAAAATTTTAAACTCTTATACCAGCTATTTCACACTGAGGCCTTCTGCCTTATCATTCAAATAGTTTTTAAACTCCAAATCCTCGTGAAAACACCAGAGGATATAACAAGGGCAAGATGTGCAATGAAGACAAATTTGTAATACGGAGATTTCATGCTTAGAAAAAAGGATAAAAATCACTAACCGGAAGCGCATCTGAAACAGGGATGTTTCCCCTGATCCAAGGACCTACGCTCTATGATATAACACTAGAGGATTTCTTAACTCATCGTATATGCCAGGCACTCTGCTGGAAGCTTTACATCCATTATCTCATTTAATCCTCACAGGAGCTCTAGGAAGAATCATCACCCCATTTTGCAGTTGATCAAATAACTAGATCCACAATTCCAAGTAGGAATCATGACTTTCACATTTACTAGCTCTGTGACCCTAGGCAAGTTATATTACTGCTCTGGGCCCTCTTTCTCACTTGTAATATGGAGATAATCATAGTATCCATCTGGTGGGCTTGTTGAGGGGACTAAAGGGGTGAAAATAATTTAGAATGGGGCCTTACACATTGTAGTTGCTACACAGCTATTAGCTAGTACTACTTTTAATTAGACTGGGTAACGTATCAAGTAAACTGACTGATGTTTTTTGATGCTTTTTGCACCAAGCCTATCCCCACCCTAACTAGTCAGATATCCCGGTGGCTTAAGCCATAAACTGGGGTACAAATGAATAGCAAAAAAACAGCTTGTGGGTTTCAAGACAACTTCCAGTGTGGCTTCCTACCTTGTGGACCAAGGAGATGCCAGGTCAGGATGGGCACAGTCCCGCTCCCACACACAACAGAAGACAGGACTCACCATACAGATTCGTTCTTTTCCAGTTGTACCCTCCATGGTTTAGAGGCATAGATAGCCTCTCCACTAATGCTCAGCCACTTCCCAACAGCAAGCAGCCTTTCTTGGAAGATGGGAACGATCAGTCCATCTTTAGTTGGCCCAATGTTGAGAAGATAGTTTCCTCCCAAACTTACTGTCTGGACCAGTTCCTGGAAAGAGTGGAAACAATGAAATCCTACTTTTGAATTCCACGCCTGGCATAATGCCTAGAACACACAGATATTAAGAGAAGAAAAAGAATCTAGGGCATCTTCTCTCCCTGCTTGGTGAATGTCTTTTAACCTTTTGAAAACACTATATATTTTTGTCACTATAAAAGCAAGACAGATTATATAAGAAAACTGAAAAATCCTGCTACAAGATGGAGAAATATATTAACTTGAAACTCCGGGGAGTGATCACTGCCCTTCCATGGTGCCACAGGCAGTGGGAAGTGTCCTGGGTCAGAAGCACAGAGGATGAGCAGGAGCTGAGAACAAAGCACTTGGCCATGAGAGGATCACATGGAGCCATGCGGAGAGAATATGGCGGTTAGAGGGAAGAGGTTCTCAGGGGGTGCTGTGGAGCCTTGGGGAGATTGAAGAGATCTGAAGAATTTCAGGACACTGTATGTGATGAACTATATAAATGTATATGCTGCCCTGTCAGGAAAACATGCTATAAAGAGATACAGCCCTGACCCATTTGGCTCAGTGGATAGAGCATCGGCCTGCGGACTGAAGGGTCCCGGGTTCGATTCCAGTCAAGGGCATGTACCTTGGTTTTGGGCACATCCCCAGTAGGGGGTGTGCAGGAGGCAGCTGGTCAATGTTTCTCTCTCATCAATGTTTCTAACTATCTCTCTCCCTTTCTCTCTGTAAAAAATCAATAAATTGGGGTTTTTTTAAAAGAGAGATACAATAGTCCCCCCTTATCCACCGTTTCGTGTTCCGTGGTTTCAGTAACCCATGGTCAACCGCAGTCTAAAAATATTAAATGGGAAAACTCCAGAAATAAACAATTCATAAGGTTTAAGTTGCACTCTGTTCTGAGCACCTCACTTCATCTCATCAAAAAAGCATCGAGTCATTTCATAGCATCACAAGGAGAGGATTGAGTACAATATAGTCAGATAGCTGGGGAAACCAAATTCTTTGGACATAACTTTCATTACAAGATACTGTTCTATTTGTTTCATTTTATCATTAGTTGTTGTTAATTTCTTTTTTTTTAAATATATTTTATTGATTTTTTTTACAGAGAGGAAGAGAGAGAGTCAGAGAGTTAGAAACATCAATGAGAGAGAAACATCAATCGGCTGCCTCCTGCACAATCCCCACTGGGGATGTGCCCGCAGCCAAGGTAGATGCCCTTGACCGGAATCGAACCTGGGACCCTGGAGTCCGCAGGCCGACGCTCTATCCACTGAGCCAAACCAGTCAGGGCTGTTGTTAATATCTTATTGTGCTTAATTTATAAATTAAACTTTACCACAGGTATGTATAGTATAGGAAAAACAGGGCTTGGTACAATCCTGGGTCTCAGGCATCCATTGGAGGTCTCAGAACATATCCCTGAGAATAAAGCGTTAACCCATATAAATTGATAAACATTTCAATGGTTAGGACAACCACCAAATCCACTTAACTATCCTGTTATGACTGCAACAAATTGAAACACCCTTATGTCCCACTGAGGATAGCCCTGGGAAGAACATGTTTGTCCATACAACTCTCTTCTGTAATTGCAGTGACTCCCTCAGGAGAGACTGCGCTAAGTACGTCCAATAACCCAAGGGCTCTATCCACCTGCACGTTCACCCACAGTGCTGCCAACACGCTCAATTAGAAGGCTGGTTTGGCCCTAACCTGTTTGGCTCAGTGGATAGGGCATCGGCCTGTGGACTCAGGGGTCCCAGGTTCAGTTCCGGTCAAGGGCATGCACCTGGGTTGAGGGCACATCCCCAGTAGGGGGTGTGTGGGAGGCAGCTGATCGATGTTTCTCTCTCATCGATGTTTCTGGCTCTCTGTCCCTCTCCCTTCCTCTCTGTAAAAAATCAATGAAGTATATTATAAAAAAAAAAAAAAAAAAAAGAAGGCGGCTGGTTAGGATGGCAGTTAAGAAATAGCCAACTCATGCCCAGCTGGCGTGGCTCAGTGGTTGAGTGTCAACCTATGAACCAGGAGGTCATGGTTTGATTTCTGGTCAGGGCACATGCCTGGATTGTGGGCTCGATCCCCAGTAGGGGGTGATTCTCTCTCATTATTGATGTTTCTGTCCCTCTCTCCCTTCTTCTCTGAAAAATAAAAATAAAAATAAAAAAGGACAGAGCTAACTCACAGTGTCTTACCGAAATGATTTCCGATTCACTTGCAACCTCAGCGATGGACATGGTGCGACGGTAGCCCCAGGATCGCTTGTCTATGGAGGTGCACATCTCCCACTTGTGATTTGGCAAACTTGATGGCTGGAATTTATCTGCACAGTTGTAGTATCCTCCATGGTGACAGGAACAGTTAAAACCCCATCGGTCGTTCACTACTACCTCATCCTGAAGGAGGAAAGAGTATGGGGTCATCAAGGGTGAACCCCTTATCTTCCTTACATAACGCAGTGCAATAAAATGAGAATCTTTTGGAAGCAAATATCAGACTTAATCTAGAGCAGTAGTTCTCAACTGGGGCAACAGTGACCCGAGAGGATTTTGGCAAAGCCTAGAGACATTCTGGGTTGTCACCACTGGGGTGGTACTACTGCCACCTAGGGGCCAGGATGGTGTTGGCACCAGGGATGGTGTTAAACTTTTTACAATATAAAGGACAGACTCATCACAACAAAGAAATATCAGCCCTAAAAGTCAACAGTGCAGAGGCTGAGAAACCCTGGTCAAGCACTCTGTAACTTAGAGCTGCAAGAGCTGGTTTTAAAGATCATCTTGTAAACCATTTATGTGTTTCCCTCTCTTCCCCACTCCCTCTAAAAATCAATGGAAAAATATCCCTGGGTGAGGATTAAAAAAGAAAGAAGAACTAAAGAAGAAATATAAAGTTTATTCTTCAAGGAAGGGGAAAAAAGAATTAAAGGAGAAATCCTTTTCTTAAAATATATTTTTATTGATTTCAGAGAGGAAGGAAGAGGGAAAGAGAGATAGAAACATCAATGAGAGAGAATAAACAATCGGCTGCCTTAAAGGAGAAATCTTTAACATCCATTACATCCCTGGGTCCCTAGTCCCCCTGATGGTGATGTTGTCCCCTTATACTGCCTTGTATCACAACAGATAAGTAAGACCTAAGTCATACAATCACACACCTTAACTGGGCTGTCACTGTAGAGCCAAGAAAGAAAATCTGTAGAGTTCCAGTAAGTGTCAGGACTCTCCCAGTCTCCATCAGACCAGATCAAGTCAGGTTTATACCTGAAAGACACGCAGTTAGAACAAAGTTTATTATCTGAATCCATTCACAAAAGTCTTACCAATCATTTTTTGCAACACAGACTTATAAATATTCTTTCAACCTTTTTTTCTTTAAATCCTCACCCAGGGATATATTTTTATTGATTTCAAAGAAAGGAAGGGGGGAAAGAGAGCGAGAGAGAGCGAGAGCGAGAGAGAGAGCGAGAGAGAGAGAGAGAGAGAGAGAGAAACATTTGTTGGTTGTCTTTGAGATGCACCCCAACTGGGGATCAAATCCACAATCTGGGCATGTGCCCTGACTGGGAAGTGAACATGTAACTTTTCGGTGTACGGAACGACACTCCAACCAACCGAGCCACACCGGCCAGGGCTCATCAATTTTGAAAGTACCATAAAATTACCACAGTGCGGAGGATGTGGAAAACTAAGGAGACAAGAACAACCACACAAAATGCCTCTGCTGTTATAACCACTGCTTAATACACAGCATTTTGGCATATTTCCCCCTAATCTTTTTTTTTAATGTCTTTTTAAAAAGTAGAGCTGTAATCAGTATTATACAATTTGGTCTCCTTCCAGCAACTAATTCCAACTAAAAGAGTGGTGCTTCAGGACTACAGAATTGAGGTTTCTGCTTTTAAGATGTATTAATAGCCCTGGCTGGTATGCTCAGTGGTTAGAGTGACGGCCCGTGCACCACAGGGTCACAGGCTTGATTCCCAATCAAGGGCGTGTACCTAGGTTTGCAGGTTCGATCCCCCAGCCCAGTTGGGGTGCATGCAGGAGGCAACAGATCTCACAATGTTTCTCTCTCTCTCTCCCTTCCATTCACTCTAAAAATCAACAGGAAAAATATCCTCTTGTGAGGAATAACAACAAGATGTATTAAGAGGCTGACTATCCTGCCCAATCCATTTTTTTTGGACAACTACCCAAAGCTTCTCCTTTTTTTTTAAATCTTTATTGTTCAGATTATTACAGTTGTTCTTCTTTTTTCCCCCATAGCTCCCCTCCTCCCAGTTCCCACCCCACCTTCTATCCTTGCCCCCCGCCCCCGCTGTCCTCATCCATAGGTGTACAATTATTGTCCATTCTTTTCACGCACTCCCAACCCCCTTAACCCCCGAAAATTGTCAGTCCACTCCCTTTCTATGCCTCTGATTCTATTCTATTCACCAGTTTATTCTGTTCACCAGATTTTTTACCAAAGCTTCTACCATAAGGATTTATAGAACGCCCTGGCCACAGTTGCCCCTTTCATATGTCATTACTCTGAGCCTTCTGAGGTGTAAGTGTGAGTATATACTTAAAGATAAGCATTATTAGTCCCGCCTTAGGGAGCAGGAATCTGACCCTCAGCAGGGCAATTTGTTTTAGGTGAAAACGCTTGTAAGCAAACAAGAACTGGAACTCAAATGTAAACCCGCCTGCTGCCAACTCCTATACTGTACTCCGTAATTAGGACAGCAAACAGACTCCAGGAAAAACATTGCCTGTGTAAGAGACAAAATATAGCAGAATCTGTGTGTTACTGTGTACAAGAAACTGTACTAGGCATTTTATATTCATTACCTCTTTAGTTCTTACAATGATCCTATGGTGTATATTATTCCCATTTCTCAGATAAATAAGCAGATCTAGAAAATTAAGTAGTTTGCTCAAGGCCACACAGTCAGTAAAAGGAAAAAGAACTGGATTTCAGATCCAGTTCTGACCCTAAGCCTCTGCTGGTCTCTTACGACTGTACTATTTCCTTAGAGAAGTCATCTTGCCCTAGTGGGTTTGGTTCATTGGATAGAGTGCAGACTGAAGGGTCCGGGGTTTGAAACTGGTCAAGGGCACATGCCCGGGTTGCAGGCTTGATCCCTAGTAGGGGGTGTGCAGAAGGCAGCCGATCAATGATGCTCTCTCATCACTGATGTTTCTATGTCTCTCCCTCTCCCATCCTCTCTGCAATCAATACAAATATATTTAGAAAAAAGAAAAATATAGAAGTCATCTGGATGCAAGGAGGGTCCGAGACCTCACCCCTAAGTCTCCTGAAAATGAGTGTCCAGGCATAGATAGCTGCCTCTTAAGCAATACAGTGCGAGAAGGGCAAATAGGAATGAAATAAGATGAAGACAAATCCCAAAGTGAAAGTGGTCATTTTAAGAATCTATAATAATAAAAGTGTGATATGCTAATTAGACTGGATGTCCTTCTGGATGAAGGCGGGGCTGCAAGGGAAGCCTGGGTCCCGGGTGCCAGAGGGAAGCTGGTGCCAGCAGCAGCGGGGAGGAAGACCTACTCTTGCACAAATTTCGTGCATTGGGCCTCTAGTAACAATAATAACATTAATTCTGTACAGCACAGTGACAGATACTGTTCACATGTTACTCTGAGCCCCATAAGCAGGCATCCTTATCCCCACTTTATAGTGAGAATCTGAGGCTCAGAAGGGTGTTCTGGTTCTTCATAAGTACGGAGAGGCAGGATTCAAAGGCAAATCTGCCGGATGCCAAATCCCAGGCAGGTCTAGGGCCCATTAGACCTTGTTGCCTCTCCAAGGTCAGACAAAGAAAATGGCTCGCAAGGAGGAAACTGGAGTTCTGACTTACTACCACCTGGGATCTGTGTGCTTCAATTTATAAAGGTAATATGACCACATTATGGGAGTTCTGAAGAGTAGAAGGAAAAATACACTTTGTCTCAATACAACCACCACTTTTATTATTCTGATGTCTTCTAGATTTTTTTCATATTCCTCCCTTTTCTCCTTTCCCCCCAGCTTCTCTGATTTCATCGAGAAAAGTAATAAGGCCAGAAACATTTCTGTGTTTTACCTGTTCACAAGTTCGTATAGCTCTGGCATTGTTTTCCCAAAGACAAAATACTGTGTTTTGAAGCCATTTTTCTTATCAAGTAGGTAGAGTGGATGGAACCATTCGAAGAGTGAGTGATACAGTCCGTAGCGTATGTTCCTTAAACAGAAAAACAGGTCAGCAACTGTCATTAAGCAAAGAAAAAATAGTTTATTGAAAAACAATCAGTGGCAGCGTTTGTCTGTTTTTTGAGACGGGGTCTCGCTTGTTGCCCAGGCTGGATGGAGTGCAGTGGCTATTCACAGGCGCGATCCCACTGCTGATGAGCACGGGAGCTTTGACCTGCTCCGTCGCTGACCTGGGCCGGTTCACCCCTCCTTAGGCAACCTGGTGGCTCCCCACTCCCAGGAGGTCACCAAATTGATGCCGAACTTAGTGCGGACACCCAATCGGCATAGCGCACTACAGCCCAGAACTCCTGGGCTCAAGCAATCCTCCAGCCTCAGTCTCCCGAGTAGCTGGGACTACAGGCATGCACCCCCGCGCTGGCTGCAGCATTTTTTATATCTCAGTGAAACACACCCCTGAGGGCATTGGGGTGGGGGGAATCCAAAACCATTAACTTAAAAATGATCTTTTCATCCATAACCAATTACAGTGATGGGTTTACTATGTTTTTGATAGTACACATAACTATTTTTTATACATACCTATCTTGACATCAAATGTTATTTAAACCAACTTTTAACTTTTTAAAAAATAGGTATTTTTATTGATTTTGGAGAGGGAGAGGGAGAGACAGAAACATCAATGATGTGAGAGAATCATTGATCGCTGCCTCCCGCACTCCCCACACTGGGGATCAAGCCTGCAACCCAGCCACGTGCCCTTGACTGGAATCAAACCCAGGACCTTTTAGTCCATAGGCCGACGCTCTGTCTACTGAGCCAAATCAGCTAGTGCATCTTTAACTTTGAAGTCAATTATCTCAATAATAACATAATCTGTCAATCATAAGACTACGTATTGAAGAAATATTGGAAAGCCTTCCAACCCAAGTCCTTTTCCAGTGTCTGATGGACGGCAGGGACCAGGTCTCGCACCTTTGCGTCCCCCTTCACTGTCACACAGATCTTTGCCGGCATTCAGGGAAGGTTTGGGTAAACGACAGATCAAGAGGGAACTGAAAGGGCAGTGAAAGCAGCAATAAGTTAAGGAGCCACAGGGTTGATTCTAACTAACGGGGGTGGGGGTGGGGAGAGATTGACCAAAGAACTTACATGCATATATGCACAGTCCATGGACACCGACGATGGCGTGGTGAAGGCCTGGGTTGGGGGGTGGGCGGGAGGTGGGTCAATGGTTTCTTGTTTTATTTTTCTAAGATTGACTAATAGTTTTAATGACTTCAGAGAGAGGAAGGGAGAGGGAGAGATAGAAACATCAATAATGAGAGAGAATTATCAATTGGCTGCTTCCTCCATGCCCCCTGTTGGGGATTACTGAGCCCGCAACCCAGGCACGACTTGGAATAGAACTGGGACCTCCTGGCTCACGGGTCTATGCTCAACCCCTGAGCCACACTGGCTGGGCTTGACTAATAGTTTTTAACATACCCAAAGGGAAACACGGTTAAAGTGACCTATTTTCATACACAAGAAAGCTTGTTTTGAGTTAAGACTGGTGAGTGTTACAGAAACACTATGATGCAAGTAAGAAGTGAGGTACATCGCAATGGCACAGATAAGACAGAAAGAACTGACACTGTTTCATATGACTCAGGAACTAAACAGATTCAAAGAAGATAAAAATCAAGTGCCCTAAAGTCTGGATCTAATCAACACTGAGTTTTACAGCACAACTGGTATCTAAGCACATCATAGGGAAACTCAATCTTGAACAGGTGACAAGAGTCAGCACATTCTTTCTTAAGGGGCCAGGTAGTATTTTAGGCTTTGCGGGCCTTGGGGTCTCTATCCTAACTCACAACACGTAAATGAACAGGCATAGTTATGTTCCAATCAAACTTCATTGACACAAACAGGCAGCTGGCCCACCCCTTCAATAGCATATCAAGTTTGCCAAATCACAACAGAGCTGAGAGTGGGCACGGCACAAATACCACTTTCCTCCCTGTAGGCAAACATACCCAGAACTGCGGGGTCCAAAACCAGAATCCCTGAGTTCAAATCCCACCTCTGCCACTTCCTAGCGCGTTGATCTTGGGAAGCTACTTTTTAAAAAATATATCTTTATTGTGCAAAGTATTACACCTGCACTCCACCAGGCCTTCACCACGCCATCGTCGGTGTCCATGGACTATGCATATATGCATGTAAGTTCTTTGGTCAATCTCTCCCCACCCCCACCCCCCATTAGTTAGAATCAACCCTGTGACTCCTTAACTTATTGCTGCTTTCACTGCCCTTTCAGTTCCCTCTTGATCTGTCGTTTACCCAAACCTTCCCTGAATGCCGGCAAAGATCTGTGTTGACAGCGAAGGGGGACGCAAAGATGTGAGACCTGGTCCCTGCCATCCATCAGACACTGGAAAAGGACCTGGACTGGGAGCCTTTCCAGAAAGAATCCTTCTCAGAGTACAAATGGGCCAGTGTGGTCTTTGCTAGGTATCCTTCACCCAATCAGACAGAGCCACGGATTTCTCTGATGGTGTCACCTTTGGTCACATAAAAAACAGACAAGCATCAAACACTGCCAATTAGAAAACACGGGAGTGCAGGAGGTCTGTACATGGGATGGCTGTTAGATCAGAAGCAATGTTGGACTAACTGCAGTACACACACACCTCTTCCGGATGGCAGCTCCCAACTCACCAACCAAATCACGATGGGGCCCCACATCCATAGAATTCCAGTTCCAAGACACCGAACTTGGCCAGTTTGTGAAGCCTTCATGATGCTTTGTTGTCAGGACTACATACCTGTGGACATCAAAACCATGTGAGCAAAGAAAGTGGGCAGCAGGCCACGAGCATGAAGTTACCCAGCACTACCGAGGCTTTGGAAATGGTAGGGAGAGCTGGCTGTTTGAATGTGGAGCGAAGATACAGTGACCACCAACTGTAAATGTGTCTCAAGACCAAAACTGCAAAGCAGGCAACTCCATAGAATATAACAGATTATTATTACAGGGTAATTTAGTTACAGGGATGGAGGGTCGGAGTGGACAGACAACCCTGGTAGTTGTGTGCAGCCCATTCTCCACTGCTTTACAGTTACTAAGTGAATGTTTTTAGTACAGATGAACTACTAATGGCTGACAAGGCACAGGGCCTAAGAATGCCTTAGGAGCCAGGAACCCTACCTCCTAGTGGTCTTATGATGGAAAATTGCTTAGAATTGACACCAACACCTAGTTTGACATAGGTCTCTGCTGCTGTACCGTTCTGGCCACTTACTGACAAGAATCTTGATGATTACACTAGAGGCCTGGTGCACGAAATTCATGCAAGGGGGACAGGCAGTCCCCTCAGTCCAGCCTGCACCCTCTCCAATCTGGAACCCCTTAGGGGATGTCCGACTGCCAGGGATAGGGCCTAAACTGGCAGTCAGACATCTCTCTCACAATCCTGGAATGCTGGCTCCTAAAAAAAAATTAAAATCTGGGAAACATCCTTTGCTCACCTGTCTGCCTGCTGGTCACCCCTAACTGCCCCCCTTGCCAGCCTGATTGCCCCTCACTGCCTCTGCATGCTGGCTGGTGACCCCTAACTGCCCCCCCTGCTGGCCAGGTTGCTCCTCCCCCCCCACCAGCCTGGTTGCCCCACGCAGGGTGCTTGTTCAGTTGTTTGGTCGTCCCTCACTAATCCCCCTGCAGGCCTGGTTGTAGACAGCCATCTTGTGAGGTTGTGAGGGTTAATTTGAATATTACTTCTTTATTATATAGGATTGTAAAGGCTTACAGAACAGTAGTCATCTATATATATTAAAGCCTAAGTGACAACCGAATGACCGGCTGGTAACTATGATGCACACTGAACTGCCTCCTGGTGGTCAGTGCACTCCCATAGCCAACCTCCCCCTGCCAGCCTGCCCAATCGGGACTGGGCGAGACTACCCTGATCAGTTCACATCAACATGAGACACTCGCCTACAGGAAACAAACTTGTGAGTTGCTGCAGCCATAGCTCCCCAGGGGTATTGCTCCAGGAATGGAAGCAAACTTGAGGGAACCACAGTCCTTAGTCTCCTGCCAAGGAGTGGGCCCAGAGGGAAAAGATGTGCACCTTAGCTCTCATTCTTCAACCCTCCTAGGAATGAATGATTAGCGTTTCTTAACCTTTGCTCTAAAGGAGAAAGAAATCTCTACTAGAAATAACAGATGACAGAAAAGTAAGCTGTTTGTTTTACCAAGCCCACATGAATCGCCTCTCACTTATAGAGGTGACAAAAGCCCGGAAGAGCGGAGGAGAAAAGACAAGTGCTGAAACAACCAACATTTCATGTGCTTTCACGGCGGAAAAAAATGAGGCAATTTAACCACTGGCTGGCGTGGGGCCAGACAGTATTTCAGGCTTTGAGGGCAATGACCCTTTTGAAATGTAAAAATCATTCTCATCTCATGGTACTTACAAAAGTAGGCGGAGGATCAGTCCCTCTGGCCAAGGTAAGCAGACTCAGGACTTGGAGTCGTGAGATTTGGAGCCTCGGACGTCAGGTCCCTTCCTCTACCTGGGCTAGTCACCTGCTCCATGAAATAAGGGGTCTGGACAAAGGCTGTTTCCCAGATTTTAATTTTTTTTTCATTTTTAACTTATGGATCTCTATGGCTCCTAAAAGACAGAGAACACCTCCTCTGTTTATTCTAGCCTCATATTCCCATACATTTAAGGGCAAACACTAAATGCCAGCTGTAATTTATTAGTATAAGATACTATTTTTTATTGATTTGAAAGAGAGAGAGTAACATGGATCTGTTGTTCCACCCATCCAAGCATTCATTGGTTGGTTCTTGAATGTGCCCTGATGGGGAATCCAACCCCCCACCTTGGCGTGCCAAGACGACACTCTTACCAAATGAGCTATCGGCCCAGGGCAGTACAAGAGATCTTCGAGTCTGAGAGAAACTAAAACCTGGAAGATGACTGAAGGGACAGAGGTAGAGGACTGCTCTGAGCCAGGAGCCAGGAAACCTCCCTGTCTGCGTTCTTAGTGTCCTCCAACCCACGTCACTCCCAGCAGTCAAACTATCCGGAGGGCCACCACTCCGTGACTTGACCCCTGGTCACATACTGCCCTGAAGGACTTCTTCCTCGGGACCGGCCCCAGCCTTCAACAACGCCCTGGGTCCCGGCCTCTCCCTTCCCCATCCCAGCACGCTACACTTCCGGTTCTCTGCACCCGCCACACGCAACCAGCAACAGCTCTCCAGGCAACGCAAGCATTTCTTGAGCCCTTTACGGGTGCAAAGCATTGAGGAGAGCAGATGAATGAGAATCTGTCCTGTTGTCCCAATACAGTGCACACAGCTGAAAGGAACCAACACAATCCCTTTCCGTAGGTATGGACTTGGGAGGCTGCAGGGAGGTGACATGCCTTGGTCACGTTCACAGGGGAACTAGGACCAGACTCCATGCCACGGGCTTACAATCCTGGAGTCCCGATTTCCTTGTCAACCTGGAACGGACAACGAGGTATCACGCAGCTCCATCCACTGTGGGCTTTCCCACCCACCGCCGCCTTGAAACTTGTCTTTTCCTCCTAATTCCCAACCAGACGCACCTTCCCCTTTATGATCGGGCATGCCACGCTCAATTCTGCACCCTCCCGGGGACGAAACACACGACCCAGGGCATCTCTGGTCAGGCAGATGGCTGTGTGACCCTGGGCGGCCGCCCAACCTCCCCGCGCTCCCACCCCCAGAGCTCCGACCCCGGGAGGAGGCGCGCCGCCCGCGCCCGCGCCCGCGCCCGCGGCCGCACTCACTTGGCCCCCGCGGCCAGGAAGAGGTTGGCCCAGGCCTCCGGGTCGAAGAAGCGCGCCGTGAACAGCGGCCCGAAGTCGGCGTAGCTGAAGCCGGGCGGGTAGTTGTCGCTCATGAAGCGCCGGTACTGCGGCAACCCCTCGCCCTTCCAGTGCCACCAGAACCACTCGCTGCCCCAGGCCGGCACCGAGAACACGCCCCAGTGCACGAACACCCCGAATTTGGCCTGGTCGAACCAGTCCGGCAGGGGCCGGGAGTCCAGGCTCGCCCAGTCCGGGGTGTAGCGGCGCGGAGCCCCGAGCGCCTCCTCGGCCGCGGCGAGAAGCAGCAGCAGCCGCGGCAGCAGCGGCAGCCCGGCTCCCCGCGCCCACATCTTCATCTCGGGAGACCACACGCCCCCTCCGCCTCCACCATCCCCCTCACCGCGCAGCTGCGGCGCGGGGCCCCGCCCACTCTCACTGATGATTGGCTCGGTAGGAAGCAGGGGCGGGGCGGCCCGGGGGGCTGGACTACCGAGTCTCTTCCCCTCTTAGTCCGCCGGGCCTGTTGCGCCCTCTAGCGCTTAAAGGGAGAAAGACGCAAGGAGGCGTTGACAGCGCTCGGCTGGTTGGTCTCAGGAGAACTTCTGAAGCCCTGGTGGCGGGGTTCCGTCGTGGGGCTGATTCCGTCGCGGGGCTGTAGAAGGCCGGGTGTGTGCAGAGAACTGGGTGTCGTGCATTTGGCCGTTGGGAGTCAGAGGGGGACTTTCTGAGCTGTAGTACAGAAGAGCAAGCCTGGAGGCGGGAATACCAGGTGCAAGGGCATTGTTACAGTCCCGGTAGAAACAGCAAAGTAGAATAGTGCTGGTAGAAGCATTATGAGGAGGGAGAAGAGTGGGTGCTAAAGGGGACGAGCAGGGGTGAGCATTTGGGAATCTAATACTTGCTTTGGGAATTCCGAAGCCATTCGAAGAGCTTAACATCTAACTGGAAAAACAAGACCCATGGACATACAAGCACCACAAAGGAACGTTTTTCGAGTAGTAGGGTAAGGAAATTAAGAGCTCCAAGTCCTACAGCATAGGGCATATAGTAAAAAAATATTGTAATAACTATGTATGGTCCCAGGTGAGTACTAGAATTATCAGGTGGGATCACTTCATACATGATATAATTGTCTAACCACTATACTATACTCCTGAAACTAATATAAAATTATACTGAATGCCAACTATAATTTAAAAATAAAATAAAATAAAATAAAATAAAATAAAATAAAAAGAGTCCCAGGCCCTAGGAGTACCTGTGTGAAAGTTGTCTGGCAGGGAGGTCACCAAGTCCTCTACAACCTGCATATGCTGTGCATGCTCAGACAGGAGGTGAGACCATCAGGTGTGGGAACTACAATGACCCTAAGTGGCTCTGCCAGTCCCTACATATCAGTGAGAGAACCGCAGCAGGGAGTTTGGGATCCTCTACACAATCCCCTTTCCCACTCTCTCCATTTGAGGGAGATGATGCAGCTAGTTAAGCTCAGAGGTGGGACCAGAACCCAGGTCTCCAGATGTGGAATTTGTGCCTCTCCACATGCTGCTTCTCTCTTGTACCCCGGGAGGGGACAGTGCCTGTGTGGACAGAACCAAGCACTTCCTCATCCTAGGAGTTGTAAGGAAATACGAAGGCAAATGCTGAATAAACAGCTATTCTAATCTGTGTTTCTTCCTCTGCAAGGTTAGGCTAAAATATTGTCCAAAACAGTAAGCACAGACACCTTTAAAAAACAAAACCAAGCCCCTCTTCACCCACTTTCTAATGATCAGCATAATGGTCTTTGATGTTATAGGACTCATCTTGGGGAAGATGATATGGGACATTGTGGCCTTCATTTCTCCTTAACCTTGTGAAAATTAATAAGCAGAACTCCCTTTTAAAATGGAGTCAGGAGGCTAGGAGAGAGAACTCTCGCTCACATGCCAGTCAATGCATACTATTAACCCCAATAGGACAGACATAGCTGGCATCTACAATAAGAAGTGATAACGACCTCAGCACAAGAAAGAAAAGATTCCTCCTTGCCCTGTAACAGCGCAGCCAATGGGAGATGGCCATAGCTCAGCCAATGAAAAATCTCCATTCTTCAGACTTTCAGTTTCCTCGGATGGACTCTTCATTTACAACAGTCCCTCCGAAGTCCACCAGAGAGTTCTCTGGATTTGAGCATGGTCTACCCTTAGACCGCAGGTCCTGAATTGCAATTCTTTATTGTTCCTGAATAAACCCATTTTGCTGGAGAAATATCGGACTATTTGTTAAAGGTCAACATCCTCATTACCAAAATGCAAATTTGCAGGAGCAGGTGAGAGACTGGACAATATTACAAGTTGGGAAGCTGGGTTTCTTGCACGAGACACCACCTGATGGGGTCTCCTCGGGCAAGTCTCGTCCAGTCTGGGCCCATTTCCTCCTCTAAACAATGGGGGCAGTTCCCAGTGATATCCAGGGTGCCTCATCCCCTTACTCTCCTCCTTCACGAACTCCAGATCTTTACTTAACACTGGAATAGGAATGTGAAAGGAGAGAGGTAGAAAGTCTAGAAGTGCATTTTATTCAATAACTTTTAAGCTCTGTATTTACTACAGAAATATTTACTGAGGATCAATTTATGCCAGGCACTTGGGCATTTTCTTTGCTGACATGAGAAAAGAAGAGCATACCCCAACTTTAGGGAATCACAAATTTACCTTTAAAAAATTATACCATTTCAACTGGGTTCAAGAGTGTCCCCCAGGACTTCATGTCTATCCGGAACCTATGAATGTTGCCTTACTTGGAAATAGAGTCTTTGTAGTTGTAACTTCTTAAATTTAGATGAAATCATCCTGAATTAAGAGTGTGCCTTAATCCAATGATTGGTGTCCTTAAAAGAAGACACCAAGAGCCCTAACCGGTTTGGCTCAGTGGATGGAGCATTGGCCTGCAGACTGAAGGGTCCCAGGTTCGATTCCGGTCAAGGGCATGTACCTTGGTTGCGGGCACATCCCTAGTGGGGAGTGTGCAGGAGGCAGCTGATCGATGTTTCTCTCTCATCGATGTTTCTGACTCTCTATCCCTTTCCCTTCCTCTCTGTAAAAAACCAATAAAATATATTTTAAAAAAAGAAGAAAACACTAAGAGACAGAGGGGTTGAGGAGGCTACATGAGTACACAGGCAGGGATGGGAGTTATGTTGCCACAAACCAGGGAACACCAGAAGCTGCCAGAAGTCGGACGAGGCAAGAAAGAACCTTCTGCTTGAACCACCTTGATTTTGGACTTCCAGACTCCAGAACTGTGAAAGAATGAATTTCTGTTGTTTAAGGCACTTAATCTATGGAAAAATGTTTACCAGAAACTAACACAGGGCATAAAAAGAAGTACATTGAGAAATAATGATGATTTAGGGTTGTAGCAATCTGTACTTCTAAGGAAGCTGAGTTTGACTGAACTAGGTCGAGAGGGTAGGCTTTGGAGTCAAAGAGAAGAGGTCTGGAAACCCCAGCTCTGGGTATGTATTAGCAGTGTGGCCTCAGGCGAGTGATTTTGCCTCTTAGAAGTGTCCTCGTGTAAAATGAGGATACCAAATCCTCATCAGGTTATTGTGAAGGCTAAATGAAATACCTCATTTAAAAGTACTTAGCCCCCAAAAAAGAAAAAAAAGAGAGAGAGAGAAGTACTTAGCCTGGCCCTGGCCTGTGTTTCACAGTGGTTAGATCATCAGCCTGTGCACCAAAGGGTTGAGGGTTCAATTCCCAGTCAAGGGCACATACCTGGGTTGCAAGTTTGATGCCTGGCCCCAGCTGGGGCACGTGCAGGAGGCAATCTATCGATGTGTGTCTCTCTCATTGATGTTTCCCTCTCTCTTCCTCCCTCCCTCCTTTCCACTCTCCCTAAAAAGTCAAGGAAAAAATATCCTCAGGTAAGGATTAACTAACAAACAAATAAATAAATAAACAAATAAATTTTTAAAAAAGTACTTAGCCCAGTGCTTGGCACATAGTAAAGACTCACTACAAGTCAGCCGGCATTTATGACCTGAGCACCTAGTAGGTCTACCCTACCTAAAGTTGCCTCAATTAATCCTTATCACATGACCCTAACAATCCT
The DNA here is from genome assembly GCA_004026665.1 of Murina feae. Taxonomy (NCBI): domain Eukaryota; kingdom Metazoa; phylum Chordata; class Mammalia; order Chiroptera; family Vespertilionidae; genus Murina; species Murina feae. The sequence continues at coordinate 5,603 of PVJC01025226.1, read as the reverse complement.
TGATTTCTTTCATTGTACTGCCCATATTGGTCTTATTTATTTATTTATTTACTCTCTCCCCACCAGAATGGAGAATGTAAGCCCCATTAGACAGGGGCCGAGTCTCATTTGTGGGTGGACAGCCACGACCTAGCACAGACCCTGGCATGTATTATGAGACGGGTGAATGAGTGAATGAATAGTGGACACCTTGTCTTAGAAATTTTTCAGTGAAGACATGTTTAATCACCTTCTTCCATTTATTCTGTCTTTGATCCTAAAGACTTACATTAGAATTCCTTGCACTCTTCCTGCCACCAACATTTCTCTTGCCTTCTGTTTTAAGCCCCTCTGCTAGGAACTCAGACTGCCTGAGATGTAAAATATGGTGTCCTGGGCTCTTCAAAAGCTTGGGCTGTATTCTCACTGCAGATAATGGACTGTGGGATGTCCACCCCCTTCCTACTACTTGCTCTGTTTATTATTTGTCCTAGGGGTATGGAGGAGATAAAAAAGCCTGAACTAAGAATGAGTGAGAACAATTTGGGGATTTATAAAATCTTTGTGACTAACTTCCTTTTTCCTGGAGTTGGGTTAGACTGGACACTGCCTGCTTCCAGTGGTGCCACCAAGTAGGACTTCACAGGCTCATTAAAATCCTCTGAAGACTGTGTCTCAAGTGACCCCAGCCCCCGAATTCCCCAGAGACCTAAGAGGTCACAGCGGCTGTGAGTGGTAATTATCAAGGAGTCAAAGAGGACCATTGCCTTAATAACAAGAGGCCCTTCACTGGAGGGTTGTCAGCTCCCTCTGAGAAAGGTGGATCCACACCCACAATCCTCATTGAATCATATTCTTGGTCTTTAGTGGGATAAGGTAACCTAAAAAGGTCCTCAGCGAGGAACGGTGACTTAGAACCAAGAAGGCCCCGACACTAAGCAGGAACATGGGCTGGCCAAACGTCTACCCATACCCTGAGATCCCAGGAGAAGAGTCTGTTCTTCTCACATTTCCTCTGAGCCCCTCATTGTTGAGCCTGAAGGATCCCTCTGGCTCTGTGGTCTCTGGAGAATGCAGGCATTAAGCCGTCCTGTTGAGGAGGTTTTCCTGACCTGACATGCGCTGAGCCTGTCCCACGCGTCTTGCCTCCTGCCTACATTACCACGCTCAGCAGGGCCCAGCTGTGCAGATAAGCATGCCCAGGCACTCTCCAGGGATGCCAGCTCTCATCAGCAAAAAGGGTAGGTGTCAAGGCCTCTTCGGCTGGTTCAAGTAAGATGAGAGGGTCAAGACTGCTCTCTCTCCTCCAGGAAGTGAAATGATTCCTGACTTGGCTTGTTCAAAACTCTGAAAGAGGCCGCATCAGCAGTCAGAGCAGTATAGACCTTTGGAATCTGCCCACTGGGTGACTTTCCCATCGGCCTCTGTCTCAGTGACCGAGGACTTCGGGACGTCTTCTTTTCCTTCTCCTGGAGGTCCAAGACCTCTCAGGTGCTTCCGCCAGCAGGCCAAGCAGTGGTGGGCAGAGGCACGGATCTCCCCACTCCGCCGGGCATAGATGATGGGATTGACCATGGAGTTGACCAGGCAGAGTAAGGAGCAAAAGGCAAAGACCTTCTTGACCTGGTCACTCAGGGGGGTAGCCAGGCTATAGACCATGAGGGCTAGTGCCGGGAACCAGCATATGAAGAGAACAGCCAGCACCACCCCCAGGGTCTTGGCCAACCTCACATCCAGCCTCATCCGGGTCATTCCTGGCACCTGCCCATCCTGGTGCTCAGCCAGGCTGGCTACATGCTGATGGGCCTTCCAGAGGACGTGCCCATAGGTGTAGATGATGCCAGAGAAGAGGAAGGCGATGAACAGGAGCCAGCCCAGCAAATAGTTATTGGGGATCAGAGGGAAAAGCTCAGAGCAGGGGCTGGGACAGCAAGTCCATCCCATGAGGGGCAGGTAGGAGACCACAGCTGAGAGGACCCACATGATGCCCAGGGTCAGCAGTGCCTTCTCATGGGTGAGAAGGGCTTTGTATGTAGGTGGGTAGCGCAGACAGAGGTAGCGGTCAATGGCGGTCAGCAGCAGGCTGCCTACAGAGGCTGTGAAGGTCATGGTCACGCTGCCAATCTTCAGCAGAAAGACAGCCTTGGAATCCACGCCCTGAAAGACGTGGAAATTTACAAAGTTGCTAGCAAAGACTACACTGGCCAGGAAGTCAGCTGCAGCCAGGCTGCTAATGAACAGGTATGAGGGCTTCCTACGGAGCTGGCGGGAGGACAGGATCAGGTAGAGCACAGCCAGGTTCTCCAGGGCACTTAGCAGGCCCAGGGAGGTGCACAAGACGGCAACAGCTATCTTTTGTTGACTGCTCAGAACCATGTAATTCTTCATGGAGTTGAAATCCAAGCCATCCTGGGAGCCATTGGCTGCCTTCATCCCCGAGCAGCTCTCCATGGAGTGAGTCCTTAGGATTCTGCTGGGCTTGCCAAGAAGTCTTTGCTGTAGGACACTGAGAAGAAGAAATGAGTCTTTTTCAGTCAGCACAGTAATGACCTCACACAATCTCTGACTCGAGGCAAACCTTTTATCTGTGCAGATGGACATGTTAAAATAGCAATTTATATTTTGTTCCTCTCTACTTTGCCTCTTCTTCATTCTAGTGGGGTACAGATCTGTCCCGATTGCCTTAGGGAGAGGTATGTGGAAATTCAAGAAGCAGAAGTGGCCTGCAAGCTTTTTGGCCTTTTGTTTTCAAAAAGACTAATCCTAAGATTTCCCTTTGAAAGTAAGGTAAATCTCCCATCCTCAAAAATCAGGAGGAAATCAAAATCAAGAAAAATGGAATCCAGAGTGGTCAGGTGGAGGGGTTTTTTGCCTTAGTGTTTTGGGTGTGTGTTGTTGTTGTTGTTTTTGCAAGTTTTGGTAAGTAAGATCTTGAAGTTTAAACAACTATTTAGGAATGGGAGGCAAGACTATGGTTCATACCAGTAGGTTGCCAGATGAAATATAGGAGTCCAGATAAATCTGAATGTCAGGGAATAAATCATTTTTAGTATAAGCATATCCCAAATATTCAGGAAAAAAATCACCCAAATATCATATGAGACATTATTGGATATTATTAGAAAACAAACTCAGAATTTCTCTACAGAGATATGCTTTCTATCGAGGTCACACAAGATTCCCACATATAAAGGACTATGGAATTTGAGCTCATAATGCAATATTACAAAGTGCATAAGGAAACATAAATACGAGTTAGAAATGTCAGACAGTAGAATCAGACTTCCAGGCACTTCATATTATTCTTGGGTCTACGTTATAAAAATGTTTAATATTATTAAACAATACGGAATAAAACATGAGTACATAATGAGTGACTGGGCAGATTTTAAAAAGAATCAAGCAGAATTTTGGAAGTGAAAAACAAAACATTGAACAAAAGAAACCCTTAAGGGCAGGTTCAAGAGCACAAATGACTTGTTGAACAGCATGGATCTAGAAGGTAGATCTGAAGAAATTTCTCAGAATGCAGCACAAGGAGAAAAAGAGATGGGAAACATGAAAGAGAGCTTACGAGACATGGAGGATTGAATGAAAAGGTTTAAATATATCTAGTTGAAGTTTCAAAAGGGAAGAATAGAATTGATGGTGGGCATTGGGGAGGCAGTATTCAAAGATGTTAGTGGAGGGTTGTCCAGAATTCTCCTGGACATGACTTTTAGATTCAGTAATCACAGGGAACTCCAAACAGAATTTAAAAAACAAACTAATTCCACATTCACATATCTATACTAATAAAAGGGTAATATGCTAATTAGACCAGGAGATGTTCTAGGATACCTTCTGGACAAAGCCATAGTGGCAGGGCTGAGGCAGAGGTGGTTGGGGCAATCAGGTCAGGAGGGGAGGGAAGTTAGGGGTGATCAGGCTGTAAGGGGGGACAGTTGGGGGCAATCAGGCTGGCAGGCAGAGTGGTTAGGGATGATCAGGCAGGCAGGTGAGTGGTTAGGAGCCAGCAGTCCCGGATTGCAAGAGGGATGTCCGACTGCCGCAGTTGGACATCTCCTGAGGGTCCCAGATTGGAGAGGGTGCAGGCCGGGCTGAAGGAACGCCCCCCCCCTGCTCCCTGCACGAATTTCATGCACCAGACCACTAGTCTATATATATAAAAGCATAACCTTTCAATCATTTGACCAGTAGCTATGACACACACTGACCACCAGGGGGCAGATGGTCAACACACAGACATGGAAACATGAAACTGACTGATGAATCTCAGAGAGAAGGGGAAGTGGGGAGGGCAGGAAGAGATTAACCAAAGATCTTATATGCATGTGCACTGGTGGAGTCACTTGGCCTGGCCTACGGGGATCATGCTGAAACTGGCAGTCTGACATCCCCGAGGAGTTCTGGAGGATGGGCCAGGTTGAGGGACCCCACCAGTGCACGAATCCATGCACTGGGCCTCTAGTATCATAATAAAACTCGAGAACATCAAAGACAAAGAGAAAAAATTAAAAGCAACCAGAAAGAAAAGATATGATGCCCTGACCGGTTTGGCTCAGTGGATAGAGCATCGGCCTGCGGACTGAAGGGTCCCAGGTTCGATTCCGGTCAAGGGCATGTACCTTGGTTGCGGGCACATTCCCAGTAGGGAGTGTGCAAGAGGCAGCTGATTGATGTGTCTCTCTCATCGATGTTTCTAACTCTCTATCCCTCTCCCTTCCTCTCTGTAAAAAATCAATAAAATATATATTAAAAAAAAAAAGAAAGAAAAGATATGATACCTGCAAAGGAATCATAATTCAATTTAAAAGCAGATTTCCCAAGGGCAACTATAGTAACCAGAAGATAAAGGAAAAGAAGCTAAACTATCACTCAAAATAAAGAAATACAAATAGAATTGTCCATGAACAGACCTTTGCTGAAGGAACATCTAAAGGATACGCCCGTCAGAAAAAAGGAATTCTTCAAAGAGGGAAGAACAGAAAAGCAAGAAGTTGTAAATAATTTGATAAATGTATAAGTAAATTTTAAAATGTCTGTATAAAGCCATAGTAATAATGATATGACTGATTTTTTAAAACATATATTTTATTTATTTTTCACAGAGAGGAAGGGAGAGAGATAGAGAGCTAGAAACATCGATGAGAGAGAAACATTGATCAGTTGCCTCCTGCACACCCCCCACTGGGGATGTGCCCACAACCAAGGTACATGCCCCTTGACCAGAATTGAACCTGGGACCCTTCAGTCCGCAGGCCAATGCTCTATCCACTGAGCCAAACCAGTCAGGGCAATAATGACTGATTTGGAGGGTCATAAAACAAAGTGGAAGTAAAATTGTGAATGACAGTAACACAAGACAAGAGAGATGAATAGAGTTGAAACTTTATTTAGGAAATGAATCAAGGAATCGATCTAATTTAGACTTTTCAAAATCAAGCATTGTCTCTTGTCTGGTTTACTGCAATATTAACTGGGCTCCCTGCTTTTACCAAGACCCATCTTTAGTCTAATTTCAACACAACATCCAAAGTGATACTTTAAAAATATGTCAGATCATCCCACTGTCCCAAGCCTGCATAGGCCCATTCCATTCAGTGTAAAATCCAAACTGCTTA
>PVJC01025225.1:0-23581 GCA_004026665.1 Murina feae | reverse complement strand
AGGAGGAAGAGGAGGAGGAGGAGGGGGAGGAGAAGCTGGAAGAGGAGGAACAGCAGCAGAATAAGAAGGATGAGGAACTCCCACAACTCCAGCCTTTCCATGGAGATTTATATTTTGAAGGGAATCCAAACCTTGTAAATAAGTCACTGATCGTGTCCTAGTAGCTGCACCTGCAAAGAAGGGGCCATCTAGGGGTGGAGTGGGCGCAGCACAGGAAGTATGCTGAAGCCCACTGGCCTTGGCTCCCAAGAGCTGATTACTCTTTACTCTTCCAAACTCATTCTCAGTTTGGGAACATGAAATCAGCTATAGCTGGGGAGCATCTTTACCACTGAAACTTTCTCAAGGGCCAATTTTCCCAGCACACCACCAGCAACAAGGTTTTCTGTGACTCTGAAAGCAATGAAATTTTACACACCGAGTAACAGAAGACTGTGTGGGGCACAGAGTGACTCTGAAAGCAGAGTCACCATCTGCCCAGCCTGAGGCTGGGCCTGGGCGAGTGCCAGCCCTCTGCTTCTGAGACCTCACAGCTCACATCTGGGGTCACACCTTATCATCCTCATCAAAGGCACCCTGGAAGCATCCATGGAGATTGTTGTCTTGTTACTGATTGCTCCTAATCTGGGTAAAGTAAGCTAATAATAATCATGTTAATGGTTTTCCAGTCATAAAACCAAACAATTGAATGAACTATTTGCTTAATATTTTAATGAGAGAATGTGCACGTGACCATGCAGCTTGGTGCCAGTTACATTTCTATTTAGATGGAGACTGGGGACAATTAGAACATTTATCTCACTTAGTCACTAGTCACCCTTTCCCCCAACTTTCCCCTCCCTCTTCCCAAAAGAAATGAAAAAACGTTTTTATTATGAACTGCTATCTATTGGTGAAAGCAGCTATTTTTAAAAAATGATGTCATAGCGTCTAGAATGCTACATTGTTCTGCTTTCAGAAAACACTCAATGGATCTTTAGTTCTAGCTGTTTCCACATGTTAAGTGAACACTAAGTAACCTCCCCTTCTCATCTCATATCTTCTTTTAATTATTTTTAGAACTCATTTGACACTTAGGTTACTTCTATAAGTTTATGTTTTCCCTATCCTTCAAATAATATATGTTTTCATATGTTGTATATGCATATACCCATCTCACTCCTTTATAGACTTCAAATTACCATCTTTATAACTCCAACAGGAGAATATTCCTGTTATGTAAGCATGTACTTGTATTTAAGCAATATTTGCTTGTTCTACAAAACCTCTATTTCATAAGTCTCAAACACTGAATTATTTTCTATAAGATCTTTCAGGGACTTTTTAAAGTTCTTCTTTACAAAAAAAATAAAAAGAATAACTTCTTCAATGAAGAAGAAGAAGACGAAGACGAAGGAGAAGGAGAAGGAGAAGGAGGAGGAGAAGGAGAAGGAGAAGGAGAAGGAGAAGGAGAAGGAGAAGGAGAAGGAGAAGGAGAAGGAGAAGGAGAAGGAGAAGGAGAAGGAGAAGGAGAAGGAGAAGGAGAAGGAGAAGGAGAAGGAGAAGGAGAAGGAGAAGGAGAAGAAGAAGGCACTAATGTTTATTATTTCCCTGTATAAAAATTGAAAAACTGCTTTTAAACATCTGTTTTCTAGCTATATTATTTCAAACAATGAGAAAATAAATAGCTTTTGCAAGAATAAAGTCTTGCATGAGAAAAATAAACTTTAAGCTTAATCTTAACTAGAAAATGGCCTCAGTGTGTTGAATGAGTGTGACCCACATGGCATGTTTAACATGCCTGGATTCTGTGTTAGTGAGACTCCAGTGATACGCCTATTATAGGCATGAACTACTGGTAAATTGAATTAGGGCTGGGACAGGATGCAGGGATATCCTAGGAAACTCAAAAGCCAGCCCATTAGCCTGACCTGAATCCTCTCCAACGTACTTCAGTTTTGAGTTACCACCACACTTCTTACCCCGGTTCCACTACCCTTTCAACCACACACACACCTACACTCCCTTTCTTCTAAAACCATTTACTGTACCTTCTGGCATCCCCACTCCACAGTTAACATAATTTCCTGCATGTACACTCTTTCTTCTTACTTGAGTGGATTCCCAGCTCTTGGCTTTAAGGAAAACACAGCTGTCTCCAAGTCTCTCCTAAGTGCTGTGCTCATCCTGCCATACCCTGAGGACCCGGAATCCCGAGAGACTGAGGTCCTCCTCACTAGTTTCTGTAGCTCTCAAATCATTCTTCCCTCACTTCTGCATAAAAATTCCTGCCTGTGCCATCTACCCCCACTCACTAACATCATCTACCCACATCCCAGTTATTCCTGTTCATTCAAACCTAGCCTTGTGACTCACAATCTTTAAGTTCTGCCTTTATTTGGATAACTTCACTATATATTCAGATAACTTGGCAGACATCTGTTTCTTGGGCTTCTCAGCTTCAGTGTGCATCACTTCTAGTCCACTTCAGACATCCATTTGCCAGGAACCCACAACTGTTCAACCTCTGAAATCTGCAATTCAAACATTCTACTCTCCTTTGTCATTCTCCCATTTTCAGTCCCTGTGTTGTTATCTATTGCAACAAAACCAATTACCCAAAACTTGGCTGCTTAAGACAACCTATAATAATAAAAGCATAATAGACCAGACATCCTTCTGGATGACCTTCTGGACGAAGCCAGGGCTGTGAGGGAAGCCTGGGTCCTGGGTGCCTGCTGGCAGCTGGAGGAGGGAAGCCCAGGTCCCAGGTGTCAGAGGGAAGCCAGTTGGCAGCAGCCAGGGGAAGGAAGGCCAACTCTTGCACAAATTTTGTGCATCAGGCCTCTAGTAAAAATATATTAGTTCACACAGTTTCTGATGTCAGAAATCCAAGAGCAGTTTAGCTGGCTGGTTTTGGCTCAAGGTCTCTCAGCAGGTTGCAGCTAAAATGCCCCACAAAGCTGGAGGATCTTCTTCCTTCCTAGATAGCTCACTTATACATTGGGAGAGTTCATGAGGGTTGTGGCCCTCTCCATATGGATTCTCCAGTGTCTTCAAGACATGGCAACTAAGTTCCCCAGAGCAAGCCATCCAAGAGAGAGGGCTTTTATAATGTAACTAGAGGCCCCAAAATTTGTGCACTTGGTTTGGTGGGGGGGGCAGGGTCCCCTCAGCGTGGCCTGTGCCCTCTCACAGTCTGGGACCCCTCAGGGGATGTCCACCTGCTGGCTTAGGCCTGCTCCCTGGGGGATCAGGCTTAAGCTGGCAGTCAGATATCCCTCTGGCAGCCCAGGAGTCCTCAGGGGATGTCCACTTGCCAGTAGAGAGCAGGTCAGCAGACATCCTTAGCACTGCTGAGGAGGGGGGAGAGGATCCCACCACCAAAGCTGTACTGGCAGCCATCAGCCTGGCTTGTGGCTGAGCAGAGCTCCCCCTATGGGAGCACACTGACCACCAGGGGGCAGCTTCTGCATTGAGCGTCTGCCCCCTGGTGGTCAGTGTATGTCATAGTGACCAGTCATTCCCAGTCATTCTGTTGTTAGGGTCAATTTGCATATTACCCTTTTATTATATAGGATACCTTCTGCTTTTTTCCTATATGTTGGAAGGAAATCTATTGATCAGTGAGGCACACACCCTACAGGGGGGGCAATTTTATTTTTAAGAGGGGCAATTTGAGAATTAGTTATTAACAGTGAATTTTTTGTATTTCTTATGGTTCAAGGGGTCTCATATACAGTAGCTATATATATAAAATCCTAAGTGACTGAATGACCAAGTGATGAATTACCGGTCAACCGGTCACTATGATGCTCACTGACCACCAGGGGGCAGACACTCAATACAGAAGCTGCCCCCTGGTAGTCAGTGTGCTCCCACAGGGGGAGCACCGCTCAGCTGATCAACCCATCCTAGTGGCCCTTCAGCCTGGCAGCAGCCACTCGCTCCCTCAGTAGTCCTGCAGGTCCAATCTCCAGAGAACAGGCCAGGCACCAATGGACTGGCGCCATTGGCACAATCCTCACAGTGGTGCCTGCTTCCTGGAAGTTGGCCTTAGGCACCACAGCCACTTCCCCTCCCTAGACGCTCTGCAAGGAAGAAATAATATAAAAGTGGCCACCAGGTGGCTCCTGACAACCGGTGTGAATGTCAGTGGGACGCATCTGCAAGGACGTCCCACTGCCAGCCAGAAGGGCCAATCATGTCCCAGCCTCCCCACCCCTCAGGATGAGCACCAGACACAGTATTCACAGCTGGTGAGCACTACAGCGAGATAAGTCTCTCCTGATCAGGACAGTGGGATAAGTCTCTCCTGATCACGACTGCAGGCACAGCAGGGTCAGGATGAGCAGGAGCAGCAGGCAGAAGCAGCAGGTTTATTGGACTGCTGGTTTCAGCCGGATCCTTGCAGGCCACCCTGAGGCACCGCACCTGTACATGAATTTGTGCACTGGGCCTCTAAAATAAATATATATTGTGACACATTTATGCATTTCAGTTCTCTATTAGATGTTTTGAAACTTTATTTGCTATCACTTCATATTATTATTATTTTAATAACTTCTTAGTGATTTATTCCTCAGTACTTCAACTGTCCTATTCTTTTATTTTTCTCTTTCATGGGTGCCATGTTCTTTGGAAGCTTGTTTGGGCCAAGTTAATAGCCTTTTAGGCTTCCTCCAAATGAGTAGGAGTTCACTTTTTGAATAATGAGAATTATATGTCACGGAGAGGGCATCAAGATTTTAGAGATAGGTGGAACATGGCCAAAAAAAGGTTGGGAACCACTGATTTAGATCCAGCCCATACTCAAGAAGGGGGTACATAGGCTCCCCCTTTTGAAAAGCGTGCCAAAGAATTTGTAGATATATTTTAAGTTATCAGTGTTCTTTTTTTTATTCCCACTACACCTTTTCTTTGATTCACTGATATTTTAACCCTTTGAAATTTTTAATTTCTCTATCAGCCCCATTTCTTTTTTACTTCCTACCACTTGTATTCTAGACTTCATCTGGTCAACCAGTTCACCTAGTCTCTTGCCAATAGTCTCATTCCTTTGTCTTACTGCTCGAACCTAAAAGTGGGAGAAAGCTTTGATTCAAACCAACCTTGTACCCCTGACTCCATCACCCAGATAGCTGAGTGCTGATGGAGTCATCACATACATGACATGCCACCCAGGTTTAGCAGGTCCTCGACACAACACAGTACTCCTTCTATTACCCATTGCCTTCAAACCTCCTTCAACCCATGAATCAGGTTAATTCCTGAAGCCCTCACACGGGGCCTCTCCTCCTCCTCCCCCTCCATCTAAATCACACATATTCCCTGTTCTTGCCCTTCCCCTCCAGATACAGTAGAAGAAGTGAAGAAGTATCTTACCTAAGACCCAACCCTCCAAGTAATAGACACTCAAGCAAATGTCTTAAATAAATAACAAGGGACCCAAACTCTGGATCAGAACCCTCCCACACCTCAGAAACCTTACTGCATTTATAATCTCCTCTCCTATATCTTCACCTTCCTCCACTGGCTCATTCCCACCAGCATTCATACATGCTCAAATCCCCTCTGTCTTACAGAAACAGCTTCCCCTTATAGCCCACATCCTCCACAGGTGAACACTCTGTTAATCATCATACTTGCTTTCTTTCATTTCTGGAACCCACTCAACACACTACTAAGATGGCTCTTGCCAAGGTTACTTCAGTGATGCTAACACCATTTCCTCACCTCCTCAACTTCCTCAAGATCCTCCCAGCATTGATAATTGTGGCCACACATCCCTAAAAACGCTCCCTTCCCCATGTCTTCACATTTCCCACCACTGCTGTAGTCAGGCTCCTCTTCCACAGGCTTGTGAAAATTGGGATTTCTCAGAGTTTTGCCTATAACCATCTTTTATGCTTAACCTACACAGCTTATCTACTTCCATGACTCTAAACACCATCTATAAACTGATAAATTATAGGTCTATATTCTTAGCTTATATTTCTATCCTGAGCTTCTGTCTTAGACCTTCAACTGCTGCTGGAGCAGCTCATGATGTCCATCAGACACCTTGTCTTGGGTATCCCATAGCAACACAGAAGCAATATGCTAAGTGATTAAAGCAAGGGCTAGATGGATAGGTGGTAGGCAGTTAGACATACAAGCAGAACAAGGACAATGAGCCAGGTACAGAAGGTCACCAGGGTGGAAAGCCCCAGGTACCTAACAAAGGACAAAATGTAGGATGGGACCTTGGCCCAAAGGTGACCTTTCCTTCCCCAGCATATAGCTGGTCATGTGGTTTGAACCCCCTGACCTTTCCTCCCTAGAGATAACATCTAGGTTTCATTGTATTTCAGCTCCAGCCCCAGAAGAGTGATAAAACCAGCCTCAGCTGACCTCAGGACCAGCTGCATTGAAAAATGACCTCCTGCACTGGGGGCAGCCAATCAATGATCTAGACCCTGAGAAGACACACCTAGAAAACTTCTGAATAATATCCATTGAGATCTTCCCCTGAGACTTTCCTTAAAAATTCCACCCTTATAATCCTTAGGACAGGTTGGGGAAAATCTAGATGGTAGTGTGGGTGAACACCAGTCTCACTGCCTCCCACAACCATACAAAATGACAACTAAAATACCGAACAACCATCATTCAGAACCACCTAGAATCTTGCTGAATGGAAGTCCTACAACCAGAAAAGTAAAGAAGAAAGTACATTGAAACTATTAGGAGAGAAGGAGGGACAAAACTGGCTAATTTGATACCCACATGAAGCATTTTTTGTTTTGTTTTGTTTTGTTTTGTTTTGTTTTTAATTGGTAGAGATATTGCCACTATGGAGGCCTCTCATGAGGAACAAGGAGTCCAAGGCCCACACCAGACCCTCATCCCAAAGTACCAGAGCTGGGAAGAGAAGTCCCCATGAATTCAGACTGTAAAAACCAGTGGGGATTGTGGCTGAGTGACATGGAGACTGCCAGAGACCAAGGCAGTTCCTCTTAAAGGGCTGGTGCATGAACTTACTCAGACTCAATCCCTCTCAGCTTCAGTGCTGGGAAGCAGCTTTGCAGGATCCAGGGACATATGGGAAGGAATTGAATTGTCTGGCATCAGGGCAAGAACTTGGGGGTGGCTTTCTCCCAGAGAGGGGTGCTCACAGGGGTCATTGTTCCTCTCCCATCACAGAGCTGACTGGCAACCATATCTGAGTCTCCATCAGCCTGGCTCACATTGTTCAATCCACTCTGGTGATTTCCTGAGACACACACACACACACCCGACCCCATCCAATTTTCATACCTACCCAAGCTGTTTGCAGTGGCTTTTCCATATGAATGGCCTGTCCTGGCTCAGGCTTCAAATCTTTCTAAAATCTCTCAAACAAGCAGCAGCTGGTCTCAGCATGCCACATACCTATTAATAAGGGCCCTAAAACCTGGCATTAGCACCACTGGCCTTGCTTCACAGCTTGACCTCACCTGGGCACTTCCAAGCTCGATATAAGTAGCAGCCATCTGCAGATCACTCTGTAGCTCTTAACAGGTAGCCCCAGGCAATGGCTGACTTTGCACCTCCTCAGAGGACCCAGAACCAGTGCACTTGGTGTACAGCTTCAGACGATAACAGATTACAGCTCTACACATCCATAAGTGGCACTCTCAAGGGGCAGACTCAGTGAACACCAAAGCCCACTGAAGCAAGCTGTGCTCCATAGGGATATCTCCTGCACAGCAGCTCTTCCACTATAGTTGAAGCTGGTCCTCACAGCCAATTGGCCTAAAGGTCAATTCCTCCCAGTGACACAAACAGCAATCAAGGCTCAAATACCACATGACTGTGCACACAGCCCACAAAGGTATGCACCTGTAATGCCCACCTCAAGTGACTGGAGAGGCTGAGTCACTGGGCCCTACAGGACACCTGCTACCCAAGGCCACTTTACCAATCCCAGGAGACATAGCTGCTCTACCTATTACATAGAAACAAACAAAGGGAAGCAGCCAAAATGCAGAGACAAAGAAACATGTCACAGATGAAAGAAAACAGGAAAAATCTCCAGAAAAAGAATTAAATGAAATGGATGCTTTGTTCCCGGGTTTCAGCACCAAAAGAAAAAAAAAAGAAATGGAAACAAGCAAACTACTAGATAAAGAGTTCAAAACAGTGGTTATAATGTTGCTCAAGGATCTTAATGAGACTTCAAGGGACTTAGTGAGACTTTCAATGATCTAAGTGAGAATGTCAAAGACATGAAAAAAGATCAGTCAGAAAGTAAGCATACACTACTTGAAATAAAGAATAATTTACAGGGATTCAACAGTTGAGTAGAAGATCCCCAAAATCAAATCAATGATTTGGAATATGAGGAAGCAAAAAGCACCCAATCAGAAGAGCAAAAAGAAAAAATTATCCAAAAATATGAAGGTAGTGCAAAGCAAGCATGACAAATTCAAAGGCTTCAATTTTCATAGAAATGTAGGTTTATTTTGATAGAGACATGCTGAATACAAAGGGCTGAAGTAAATGAGTAATCATTAAAATAATAGAACATTTTAATAAAAATTAATATTTTCTTCATGAATATTAACTTACCAGACACTAAATAACTGCACAAATTAATAAGCACAATGCAAATAAACCTATTTTTCTTGTTTTCTAAAAATGAAATATTTCCTATTGTGAAAACCAAACAAGTCAGCCCAAGACTAATGACGTGGCAATTGGATGCTAAAATATTCGCTACTAGGATTAGTGGAGAGAAATGGTGCGCCTGCACATAAGGCACATAAGGGAAATGAATGCACCACTATTACAGTAATCAGTCAGTAGCGAATGTTGTAGTTTGTTATTAATGATTATGTATAACAGGATATTGTAAAAATTAAGCTATGAAATTTTTATTAAAACGTTTCTTACATGCTGTTACATTGGCTGAACTGCAAAAATATTTGTTATGGGCCATATGCGGCCTGTAAGCTGAAAGTTTGACATGTTTGGTGTAAGGAGCCTCTAAGATGACTTCAAGTATACCAACATTTGCATTATGGAGATACCAGAGATGAGAGAGAGCAAGATATTGAAAACCTTTTTAAAGAGATAATGACAGAAAACTTCTCCTATCTTGTGAAACAAATAGACTTACAAGTCCAGGGAGCATAGAGAGTGCCAAAGAAGAGGAACCCAAAGAAGCCCACATCAAGACACATAAAAATTAAAATCCCAAAGGTTAAAGACAAAGAGAATCTTAAAAGCAGTGAGAGAAAAGCAGTTAGTTACCTATGAGGGAATGCCTATACAACAGAAACTTTTCAGGCCACAAGGAAGTGGCAAGAAATATTCAAAGTGATGAATAGCAAAGACCTACAACCAAGATTACTCTACCCAGCAAAGCTATCATTTAAAATTGAAGGTCAGATAACAAGCTTCACAGATAAGAAAAAACTAAAGGAGTTCATCACCACCAAACCAGTATTACATGAAATGTTGAAAGTTACTCTTTAAGGAGAGGAGAAAGGAGAAGAAGGAGAAGGAGAAGGAGAAAGAGAAGGAGAAGGAGAAGGAGAAAGAGAAGGAGAAGGAGAAGGAGAAGGAGAAGAAAAAGAAAAGAAGAAGAAGAAGAAGAAGAAGAAGAAGAAGAAGAAGAAGAAGAAGAAGAAGAAGAAGAAGAAGAAATAATATATGAACAATAAATTGACTATAAATACATATCTATAAACAACTGACTCTAAAAATCAAAATAAACATATAAGGAATCTAGTGAACAAAATAAACTGATGAATAAAATAGAAACATGGAACAGACTAACGAATCCCAGAAATTAACCAAAGATCTTACATGCATATATGCATTACCTATGCATGGGATGAGGTGGTAACCAAGTGGAAGGGGCAATGGTGGGATGGGGAAAGGAGACATCTGTAATACTCTCAAGAATAAAGACTTTAAAACAACAACAAAAACCTTAGGACAGGGGGCCCAGCACACTCTCCCTCCTGGGAGCACACCTGTGTCTTTCCCCTTTCTGTTCTTCTTCTTCAACCCCTCCCACCAAGTACTTGATAGGTGGCCCCAGGAAATGGCTGACTTTGCACCTCCTCAGAGGCCCCAGAGCCAGTGTCCCTGGTGTACAGCTTCAGAGCATAACAGATTACAGCTCCAAACTCCAAAGGCCCTTCCTTTACATCTATAACTTGTTTCCTCAGCACATTTCTTCTAGAAATTACTTCTACCTCTGTGGTTTATCAAATAAATGTTCTCTTGCAGTTTGGGTCTTGTGTCTGAATTCTTTCCTAGCTAGAATCCAAGTACTAAGGTTGCTGAACCCAGGTCCAGTCTGAGCCCATCGTTGATACACCTGGTGCTGTTTCCATGGCTTACAATAGCTACTCAGGGGTCTTTTGTGATTCCATAGTAATTTTAGAATTATTTTTATATTGCTGTGGAAAATGCCATTGGATTTTTTTATTTTTTTAAATTTATCTTTATTGTTCAGATTATTACAGTTGTTACTCTTTTTTCCCCCATAGCTCCCCTCCTCCCAGTTCCCACCCCACCCTCTGTCCCCACCCACCCCCACTGTCCTCATCCATAGGTATACGATTATTGTCCATTCTCTTCCCGCACCCCCAACACCCTTTACCCCCAAAAATTGTCAGTCCACTCCCTTTCTATGCCTCTGGTTCTATTCTATTCACCAGTTTATTCTGTTCATCAGATTTTTTATTCACTTGATTTTTAGGTTCAATTGTTGATAGATATGTATTTGTTGTTCATAATTTCTATCTTTACTTTTTCTTCATCCTCTTCTCAAAGGATACCTTTCAGCATTTCATATAATACTGGTTGGGTGGTGATGAACTCTTTTAGCTTTTTTTTGTCTGTGAGCTCTTTATCTGACCTTCAATTCTGAATGATAGCTTTGCTGGGTAAAGTAATTTTGGCTGTAGATTCTTGCTGTTCATCACTTTGAATATTTCTTGCCACTCCCTTCTGGCCTGCAAAGTTTCTGTTGAGAAATCAGCTGATAGTCATATGGGTGCTCCCTTGTAGGTAACTAACTGCTTTTCTCTTGTAGCTTTTAAGATTCTCTCCTTGTCTCTTGCTCTTGGCATTTTAATAATGATGTGTCTTGGTGTGGTCCTCCTTCGGTTCCTTTTGTTTGGAGTTCTCTGTGCTTCCTGGACTTGGAAGTTTATTTCTTTCACCAGGTGGGGGAAGTTTTCTGTCATTATTTCTTCAAATAGGTTTTCAATATCTTGCTCTCTCTTTTCTTCAGGCACCCCTATAATTCTGATGTTGGTATGCTTGAAGTTGTCCCAGAGACTCCTTACACTATCTTCATACTTTTTTGTTTGTTTTTTTCTTTCGGCTTTTTTGGCTGGCTGGGTTTTGATTCTTCATATTTCATAGCTTTGACCTGATTCTTGCGATCCTCTCATCTGCTGTTGGATCTCTGTATATTATTCTTTATTTCAGTCAGTGTATGCTTAATTTCTAGCTGGTTCTTTTTCATATCCTCAAGGGTCTCACTAAATTTATCAGCAGTCTCTAGAAAATTCTTGAAAAACCTAATAACCGTGGTTTTGAACTCTATATCCAGTCATTTGTGTTCCTCCATTTCTGTCTTTTGTGACCTGTTTCTTAGTCTCCGCATTTTGGCTTTCTGTGCTAGGTGTCCTATATCGGGCCCAGTGATTCAGCCTCCCCAATCACCTGGGGTGGACACTCTTGTTTTACGCCTTTGAAGGCTGGGTGCACAGTCTTGTTGTAGTTATCACTGAGAGGTATCACTGGGGGGAAATGACCTGCAGGCCTTTCTCCTCGTTGTTTGGAGTTTGGATCTATTGGAGTTCTGTCTCAGCTGCAGACCCTTAGATTATGCTGCAGGCAGGCAGGCACACAGCTTGGGCGGGGTTGTAGGTGTGATGGGGTGGGGTCTCAGAATCACCAGGATGGAGTGACTCACAATTGCTTCCCCTCTGCTGATGCCACAGTTTCTACCGGGTTTGGCGTCTCCAAGCCCTGGAGTCTGCGCACGATTCTCAATCTCCGAATCTCCGCATCAGTGATCGCTGCAAACACCACTGCTAGAACGCCACTGGTCTTCCGCCCCATTGCCCCACAGCCCGCGTCACATTCAGTGTGACCCAGGAGCTTATAATCTCCTTCCAAGCCCCGGACCCAAGCACTGCTGTCTCTCCCTTTCACCCGCACCGCCGCCTCCATTTCACGCGTCCGTACCTTTCAGTTTGGGCGCTGGGAGCTTCTATTCAGTGTCAAAGCACTCCTTCTCTTGCCTTCTAGTTGTAAAGCTTCCCCTCCCTTGGTTCTGGAGGATGGCCGTTTATCTGTATAGTTGTATTTCTATAATGTAGGTGTGGAGGCTGCGCATTTAGGTATATACCTCATGCCGCCATCTTGGTTCTCTCCGCCATTGGATTTTGATAGGGTTTGTATTGAATCTGTGGATTATTTGGGGTATTATGGATATTTTAACATTAATTCTTTTTTAAAAAATATATTTTTATTGATTTCAGAGAGGAAAGGAGAGAAAGAGAAACATCAATGATGAGAGAAAATCATTGATCAGCTGCTTCCTGAATGCCCCTCACTGGGAATGGAGCCTGAAACCCGGGGCATGTGTTCTGGACTGGAATTGAGCCCGGGACCCTTCAGTCCACAGGCTGATGCTCTAGCCACTGAGCCAAACCAGTTAGGGCAACAACACTAATTCTTTAAATCCATGAACACAGGATGTCTTCTCATTTTTCTTTTTTAATTGCTTTCATCCATGTTTTATAGTTTTCAGTGTGCAAATCTTTAACCACCTCAGTTAATTTTATTCCTAAATATTTTCTTTTTTGATTGTATTGGAAATGGGATTTTTAAAATTTATTTTTCAGATAGTTTATTTTTGATGTTGATTTTGTATTCTGCAACTTTACTAAATTCAGTGGTTCTGTGGTAGGCAGTTAGACAGGAGCAGGTCAAGGATGATGGGCCAAGTTCAAAATGTCACCAGGCTGGAAAGTCCCAATTGCCTAGCAAAGAAAAATTATACGGTGGGACCTAAACCCCAGGGTGTCTTTTCCTCCCCAAGAATATTGCTGGTATGTGGTTCAGATCAGGACCCCCTGACCTTTCCTCCCTAGAGATAACATCTAGGCCTCAAGTAGCATTTGAGCTCCAGGTCCAAATAAGCAACAAAACCAGCCTTAGGACCAGCTGCATTGAATAACGACCCCCTACCCTAATGTTGGCCAATCAATCAGTGGAGGCCTCAATCCTGAAAGGACACACCTGAAAAACTGCTGAATATACTATTGAGATTTTACCCCTGGACCTCCCCTAATATCTCCACCCTTAAAACCCTTACAGAGGACCCAGTGTGCAGCACTCTCTTTCCCAGGAGCTCACTGTGCCCTTCCCTTCCCATCTCCTCCAACCCCCAGGTGTGTTACCATTAGATTCCTCACTCCCAAGCTCCAACGGCCTTTCCTTTACCTGTATAACTTGTTTCCTAAGCCTATTTCTTCTAAGAATTACTTTTTTTTCTCTGCTCCCCTCCCATTACACTATGCTACTTCCAATAATAGAGCTTGCTTATTCACATACATTTTACTTGTGACATAAACTAAAACAATATTACTGAATTCTATGTTTAAAGAGAGTATACATACCAGAAATTTCAAAAAATAATTTTAATTAAAGTTGTTTTTTTAATCCTCACCAAAGGATATTTTTCCCGTTGATTCTAGAGAGAGTTAAAGGGAGGGAAGAGGAGAGGGGAGAGTCAGAGAGAGAAACATCAGTGTGAGAGAGACATATGGATTGGTTGCCTCCCTCCCTCACTCTGACCAGGGTGGGGAGCAAACCTGCAACCCAGGCAGGTTTGACTGGAAATTGAACCCAAGACCCTTTGGTCTGCAGGCAGATGCTCTAACCACTTAGAAAAATAGGCCAGGGCTAAAGTTTGAAGTCTTTCTCTTAAAAGCTTAATTGTCATTAAAATGGTTAACTCGAAGCCAATTTTTTAAAGTGATCCTGACCATGATCTTGGAAAAAGATATCTTTTTGGGACTAAGACTGTTACCAGGTGAGACAAAGGAAACCTTGATTCTTGTCTACTTGAGGGAAAGATTTCAATCAAGAGACAAAGTGTAGAAAAGCAAGCAAGAATTTATTGACAGAAGCAAAAACATACTTAAGGCAGCAAAACAAGAAAGGGCATAGAAGAAGCAACAGGAGAGCGTAGACTGGGCTGCTTTGGATCACTGGGAAGTCAGAGAAACGGTGGCATTGGAGACAGGGTTAGCCCAGGACAAGCTGCCACTGCCCATTGCTCCCCTAGTTGCAAGTCTCATGGGGTCCCTTAGACATAGGAGATACATGCCTATAGGGGAAGGAGAGGGACAAGAGACTGGAACAAGTGTGCTTCCTGGAGGGAGAATATACTGGAATTACTTTTTCTACCTCTATGATTTACCAAATAAATATTCTCTTACAGTTTGGGTCTTGGCTCTGAATTCTTTCCTAGCCAGAGCCCAAGTACTAAGGTTGCTGAACCCAGGTTTGGTTGGATCCCACCAGTCAGACACCTGGTGCCATTCCCACTACCTACAATAGTTCTAACAAAAAAAATTTAAAAAGCAAGAATTCTAGCATAAACTGTTCTCGTTTAAATAAGAATTTTAGAGGTGAAATACAGATTTAGGTAATTGGGGGTCCATGAAGAAAACACACAGGGCTACAGAGCTGGAAGAGGGTATATTTCCATAACACAAGAGAGTTGGGAGGAGTTACATTCTTATAAGACAAGGGAGCAGCAACAGTATCTAATCTAATAAAAGAGTAATATTGAAATTGACCATTTTTACGGGATGCCTAAGCCATGCCCATCAGCCAATCAGAGCGGCTGTATGCAAATTAACCCAGCCAAGATGGAGGCCGGCAGTCACGGAGCTAGAGTAAACAGCAGGCTTCTGTTGCACCAGGAGTAAACTGTCTGCATAGGCCAGCTGGGCTTCTCCTGGCTCAGGCAATATAGTTGCAATTATAGAAGCCATGGAGCTAAACCAAACAGCAGGCTTCTGTTGCACCAATAAGAGAGGAAACTGTCTGCCTAGGCTGGCTGGGTGCCTACTAAGGCAACATTCTTTCAATTATAGAAGTCACAGAGCTGAAGCCAGCAGGAGGCTTTGTTACCTGCCTAGGCCTCGGCTTAAAGGAACAGTGTATCAATTATAAAGATAAATAAACCCCAGAAACCTGCTTCTAGCCAGCCTTGTTGGAACATTGGGTCAATGGGAGCTGTGGGCAGACTAAAAGCATGAAAACAGCCCTCAGCCCCGCACCCAGGCTGGCCACACCCCAATGGGGTGAGGGTCCCCACTGGGGGCTTGGCCAGCCTGCAAACAGCCATCAGCCCCTCACTCAGGCTGACCACACACGCCAGCAGGTGGACATCCCCAGAGGGGTCCCAGACTGCGAGAGGACACAGGCCAGGCTGAGGGACCTCCCGAGTGCACAAATTTTTGTGCACTGGGCCCTTAGTATCTCCATAAGACAAGGAAGAGACAACAGTTACATTTACATAAGACAGGGGAACTGGGAGTAGCCAAAAAGGTCTATATTTACAAAATAAAGAAGAAGTAAGAAAGTCCAGAAGAAATAGAAGAACAATGTGGGAGGGGGGTGGGTCTCACATGTCCCAAGTGACCTTTGAGCTCAGGAGTTACCATAGTAACCAAATCAAAGGTAATACTGACCAATCAGAGGGGATATCAGAGTACAGGAACTACAGCCTTTATAAACAGGTGGGATTCTTTCCCCCTCCCCACGTGGGAGTCTGTGCTGTGAGATTCTTTCCCCTTCCCCACATGGGAGTCTATACTCGTTTTTCAATAAATCTCCACGTTTGCTATACCATCTTCAGTCCATGGATTTATTCTTTGACTCCGACAGACAAGGAATCCAGGAAACACCCTATATTCTAGTCCAAAAATCACATATCATAGTATTAATTGTGCCACGTATTTATGGATAATTTGCTTAATCTCTGAACCTCAGTCTTTTTATCTGTAAAATGGTGGCGGGGTGGGGGCGGTGACAGGGAGAGGGTAATAATAGCCTAATTAGATATCTGAATAAATCAATTCATGTAAAGTTCTTGGCATGTTCCTGGCATATGGTACTAGAGATAATATGTGAGTTATTGTGAGGATTAAATGGCACAATACATCTATAACACAAGTTCACAGTTAAGTGTTGACTAAATATTACCGGGTATCAGATTCCAACCTGAATTTATCTCCCCAGCCCTCTCTATATCACTCTAAAAGTTGGCTCCTCCTCCAGCATTTCCTCTCTCAGCAAATAGGGCCTTTATCTCCCATCCCTGCTCCCTAAGCAATCACCAAGTTCTAACTGTGACAATGTGTTACTCTGTCTAGTCAGTCCACTTTTTCCGTCCATCCCTGTTTCCATCCCTTCATTGTCTCTTCCTTGGATTAGCGTAAAATCTCCCACCTGGTCCCTCTGCCTCTGGTCCTGACCCTGGCTAATCAATTCTTCACACCGCAGCCAGAACGATAAGTCCAAGAAGCACAACGAATCCTATAATTTCCCTGAGGACTTTGCATCACTCTGAGTCCGAAGTTCAGTGCTCTTAATTGGATTACAAAGCCAGTTAGAGTGTAAACTTTGCTTTCCTCTTCAGAGTCAACTCCCAAGCTCACATTCCTTTCAGTTTCTCTGATTTCTCTGGCCTCTGTCATCTTGCACATTCTTCTAAAACCTCCCACCTGGCCCACCATCTCCTGCTTCTCCTTTAGCTCTTAACTTGGATGATGTTGAAACTGGACGACCAATGGGTTCAGTCTGCCTGTCACTACTTGAGCCAATTAAGCAGCAATAGGGTTGAATCATAGATGAGTGTTTATTCTAATACTGCCGACAGGATGGGAGAGCAGCAGGTCATCCACAAAAATCCACTCTGCAACCCCCATAAGCCAGCTGCTTATATTGGGTAGGACAAAGATTACATGGGAAAGTAGGCAAAAGGAATAAGAATGGGTATACAAAACAGGTATCTCAGGCATGGGGAAGTAGGCAATGCAACCTGGGGCTGGACTCGTGTTTGGGCAATCAGGCTGTTAATCTTTCCGTGATAACAGGCAGTTATTGAATGAGAATGGACGGAATTCCAAGGTTGACTCCCAGGTCCAAGGTTGATTGCCAGGTCCAAGTTTGACTCCCAGGTTCCAGGGGTGTACAACTCCCAGCCAGGTTAGAATGTCTTTTGTTTAGTCAGAACAAAGCAATCACAGTTAACAGAGCCTGATGAATATTTCTTTTAACTATAACTGGTTCCCAATATTCTATTTTTGCTCCTAACACCATCTCCACGAAGTTTGTCTGACTGTCCCCAAACTAGACTAGGTATCTGTCCCAATTTACTCTCCTAGAACCATGCAGACTCTCCAAAGTTACAATTATTATCTATACCAATAATAGCCTAGGTGACGTCATGCCCTCATGTTGTCACAAGATGGCTATCACAAGATGGCCATCACAAGATGGCTGCATGCACAGCAGAGGTGGGGCCCAACAGCTGCTCCATGTGGTGAGGCCTGGGGGTCCCACAGCTCTGCGCAGCATGGAGGAGGCCAGTCCTGGCATCTCTGCCACCTCATTCAGAGGCAGGTAGCAGCAAGGGAGGGCAGTTGTGGGCGATGAGGCTGGCAGGGAAGCAGTTAGGGGGCAATCCAGCTGGCAGGCAGAAGCGATTATGGGCAATCAGGCAGGCAAGCAGGTGAGCAGTTAGGAGCCAGCGGTCCCAGATTGTGAGAGGGATATCCCTTGAGGGGTCCCAGATTGGAGAGGGTGCAGGCCAGGCTGAAGGACAACCTCCCCCACACACACACCAGACACACACCATGAGGGAGACCAAGAAATTTTGAAGAGGCACAGGTTCTTTAATACACCATTGACATGTGGAGCTATCTTGTACCTGCTCACTAAAACCTAGTATGCACATTCCTTCCTAAATTGTTGTGCAGTGTTGTTGTGTTGGTAGTTGACAATCAGTCATGGTGAGTATTTACAGCATGAAAATTGGCAAACCTTTCAAATCAGGGCTTTGTTTTTTAAATAAGAGCTGGTTGTTAAGCATTTCTTAGCATGCCATTTAGTGTACTCCACCCCCAACCACACTGTAGGAGAAAGGCAGATACCAGTATTTGCCCTTTAATAGTAAGCATAAGCATAGAGGGCCATTAAGTGTAACACAGGGAGAGATCACCACGGCTAAGTTTCAGGAAAAATCTACTTGGAAGAGGGCCTCTTAGGAGAGGAACTGAGTCAAACTTGCATAATAGAGAAAAAAGAGAGGACACAGTGGGTAAAAGGGATGATTGATGGGCAAGA
This sequence comes from Murina feae, assembly GCA_004026665.1. Lineage (NCBI taxonomy): Eukaryota > Metazoa > Chordata > Mammalia > Chiroptera > Vespertilionidae > Murina > Murina feae. The sequence continues at coordinate 5,176 of PVJC01025225.1, read as the reverse complement.
CTGACTCGTGTTATGGAAAACCTCCACCTCGCAAACACCAAACTGACACTGAATTCAGCATCTCACAGGGTGGGATGGAATGCTTTCCAAAATAAAACTAAAATTATCTTGTCTTTCACGCCCCCACCAAAATCTTTCCTAGCTCTCTGAAAGCTTTGCAAACCTTGATGAACATGGTCTGCATGTATCTTAAGGAAGAGAATGTTCATCATCTGTTTGAGTGGAGTTCTCTGAATTTTTCTCCAGGGAAACAAAAGCTGGTGTTTCTAGTTATTTAACTAGAAAGTTGAATGTCCAGGTTCTTTTTCCACCCTGTAGCTGCTTTGCTTGGTACCATCAGGCAAGTTATCTCAATGCTCAATTTCCCCACTTTAAAATTATCAATTCACATTCTTCACTCAAAAATAAACAATATCATCTTTGGAAAATATTCCCAGCTCTTTTAAGAAAGACATAAACAGTTATATGCTTATGAGAAATGAAACAACATTATTTTTATTCCAAATATGACTATACACATTCTTGAAAAGCTCAAAAGGGAGAGAAACCCCTATCAAATGTTTCTGTTGCCAGGGAAGCCTTATTTTCCCCAAGTCTCTTCCTCCAGGTCATACATTTACAAAAGGGGTTCGCACATTAGGCTGTGGATAATCCGGCCTCTGATCACCTGTTCAGTGTATTAAGCTCGCCAGTAGTAGACATTTAGGGAGTGAGGGGATGTCTAGGTCAGATGCCATATTCAGCATTCTGTTCATGCTCTCTCAAACTCTCTCATTTCCTCAGCATCGTGACACTGCAGCCCGGGAGGAGCCCAGCAATTTCTTTTGTTCTGACTTACATTGATGCCTAAGACACTGTGGGAGAAAAAGCATTCAAGTTGGCACTATTTGGGAAAGACAGATAAAAATACTCTGTGGCCCTTTAAATTTTTGATTACTAACATCAAACGGGCATTCAAGACCTATTCGACAGGGTAACTATACTCTTCTAGCCTTCTCAGCATAAAAATTATTTCATATCTGTCTATAACTCTCTTTACCCTCAGTTAATAATCATCTTAGTCAGTTTGAGCTGCTTTAGCAAAAATACCATAAACTGGTGACTTAAACACAAACATTTTGTTATTGTTGTTATTTGACTATGGGTTTATTTCTTTTTTATTGATTTTATTCAATTTATTGAGGTGATATCTACACTAATAAAAGAGAAACATGCAAATTGATGTCATTCTGCTACACCCCAAGCCACGCCCACCAACCAATCAGAGCGACTATATGTAAATTAACCTAACCAAAATGGCAGCCAGCAGCCACAGAGCAAGAGCAAGCAGGAGGCTTGATTGCCCCAGTGATGGAGGAAGCCAAGCTTCCCGCCTGCCCTGGCCGGCTGTGGCGTCAGCTCAAGACAATAAAGTTTCAATTATATAAGATAAAACCCAGGTATCTGCTTCCAGCCAGCCTCTATGGGAGCTTGGGTCGCTGGGAGCTGTGGCCAGCTTTCAAACAGCCATCAACCCCTCTCCCAGGATGGCCACACCCTCATGGGGAGAGGGTCCCCGCTGGGGAGCTTGGCCAGCCTAGAAAACAGCCATCAGCCCCTCACCCAGGCTGGCCAAGCACCCCAGCAGGAACCCCACCCTGATCCAGGACACCCTTCAGGGCAAACTAGCCAGCCCCCACCCATGCATCAGGCCTCTATCCTATATAATAAAAGGGTAATATGCAAATTGACCCTAACAGCAGAACCACTGGGAATGACTGGTCACTATGACACACACTGACTACCAGGGGGAAGACGCTCAATGCAGGAGCTGCCCTCTGGTGGTCAGTGCACTCCCACAGGGGGAGCTCTGCTCAGCCACAAGCCAGGCTGTCAGCTGCCAGCACAGCAGTGGTGCTCCCACCTCCTCAGCAGAGCTAAGGATGTCCGACTGCAGCTTAAGCCTGCTACCTGCTGGCAAGTGGACATCCCCCAAGGGCTCCCAGGCTGCCAGAAGGATGTCTGGTTGCCAGCTTAGGCCCAGTTCCCCTGGGGAGCAGGCCTAAGCCAGCAGGTGGACATCTCCCAAGGGGTCCCAGATTGCTAGAGGGCACAGGTGGGGTTGAGGGACACCCCCGCCTCCACGAGTGCACAAATTTTTATGCACTGGGCCTATAGTGTGTATGAAAGGAGGACATGTTACCAGAAGGAGACCTGGCCCTGAGCAGGTCTGCCTAGGGCCGGCTGGTAGTGTGTGGGTTCTTGACTTCATACAGGAAAAATTTCACAACATGAGTCCAGACAAGTTTTAGAAGGTGTGTATTAATGCTGGGGACAGTGAGACAACAAAGGGCTGGGAAAATGAGTCTAGGCTAGTCTGCTTGGCTCACTACGAAGTCAGAGAAAAGGGGGTATTGGGGACAGGTTCAGGGGTTTGGGACAAACTGCTGCTGCTCATTGCTCCCCTGGTTATAAGCCTTATGGGGCCCCTTAGAGTTTAGGAGATGCACACCTATATGGAAAAAAGTGGGGGGAAGCATAGGAGTGCCCCCAGGAGGGAGAGAATGAGAGTTGGACCTTCGTTTTGAGGAGTTTTAAAGACTGCATTTTTAGGGGAGGTCTTAGGGGAGGTTCCCAATAGAATATTCATGAGCTTTGTGCTGATGTACCAAAATGAGGTTTAGTCTCTTAACTTCATCTGTCCTTGGGTGTGGTTGGCATATGGCACTAATTGGATTTCTGCTATCTGTCTCCCTGAGTAAGGTGATTTAAGCTCTTTCTTTACTCTCTAGTTGGGGAGGAGAAGTGCAAGCCATTTATTCTTGTGTCCCTGGTTTAGAGAAAATAGGGTTTACTAGATAGCTGCAAACTGGTTGGCATGTAAATTGCTGTGAGCTGCTATTTAACTCTCTGTCTCAGTTTTCCTATTTCACTTGTCCTGGATTACTGGCCTGTCTCAGAAGGAAAGAAGAGAGAGAGAGAGAAAGAGAGAGAGAGAGAGAGAGAAAGAGAGAGAGAGAGAGAGAGAGAGAGAGAGAGAGAGAGAAAGCGCATGTGGCAAAATATTAAAAGATGTTGGCTCTGTCAAACATAATGATCAAGTTACTCGCAGAGGAGGGAAGTCAGGCTGACCTCAGAGTTTTCCACAGCAACAGTCAATGCCAGAAGGTTGTGGCGAAATATTTAAAAGATCTTCAAGGGGTCCTAACCAGTTTGGCTCAGTGGATAGAGCATCGGGCTGCGGACTTAAAGGTCCAAGGTTCGGTTCTGGTCAAGGGCATGTACCATGGTTGTGGGCACATTCCCAGTGGGAGGTGTGCAGGAGGCAGCTGATTGATGTTTCTCTCTCATCTATGTTTCTAATTCTATCTCTCTCCCTTCCTCTCTGTTAAAAAAAAAATCAATAAAATATAGTTTTTAAAAAAAATATCTTCAAGGGGAAAAAAGTCTTACCCAAGGATTTTACATCCAGCCAAATTATCTTTCAACTACAAACATTACAAATAGTCCTGAACATGAAAGAATTCAGAGAATATCAATTTTAACAACCTTTCCTTGAGAAAATGACCAGAGGTTGAGTATCAGCCAACTAAGAGATAATTGGGAAATTATGGGGAAAAGATTGGCAGCAAGATTTGGATACATTTACTGTAGATTAAAACTAAAGTAATTCTATAGAGTGGCGTAATTGAAAGGGATGTAAAAATTGTGTCCTGACAATACATAAAAAGGACAAATACCTGTCCTTTTTTATTTATAAAACTAGAGGCCCAATGCACAAAATTCATATAAGGTGCTCAGCCCTCACAACCCCAGCTGCCTCGGCCCTCACAGCAGCCCACACTGCTGCCTCATGGCCCCACCCACCACCCGCTACCCACTGGTCCTTCCAGAAGGTTGTTCCTCCATCCAGTCTAATTAACATATTAGCTCTTTATTATACAGGTTTTACCATATTGTAAATTGGTACATGCAGCAGCCATCTCAGTTGTGTTTGTTTGTTTGTTTGTTTGTTTGTTTGTTTGTTTGTTTTGTAGAGAGGAATGGAGAGGAAGAGAGAGATAGAAACTTCAATGATGAGAGAGAATCATTGGTTGACTGCCTCCTGAATGCCTCCTACAGTGGGCCAAGCCCACAACCTGGGCATGTGCCCTGACCCAGAATCAAACTGTAACCTCCTGATTCATAGGTCAATGTTCAGCCACCAAGCTACACCGGCTGAGTATCAGCTGTATTTAATTCATTATGCAGATGTGACTAAATGTGTCTAAAAGCTGCTGGAAGCGGACCCAGGGCCAGGACAAGGTGAGGCAAGTGAGGCACTTGCCTTGGGCACAGAATTTACAGGGGCCCCCAAAACTTAGAAATCAAGATAAATCCCATTTTAATATATTTTTAAAGTAAAAATTAACTTAAAAACCCCATAGTGAACAAAATATCACAGCTTTAAATAAAAACAAGATCCAAACCAGTACTTTCATGACCCTGCCTTACTCACCTTACCCCAATTCTAATGTTAGTTCCAATAAAACTTGATTTATAAAACCAGGCAGCTAACCCATGGGCCGTAATTTTCTGCTACTTTTAAAAATGTTAAGCTCAATTGCTAAAGCTTTTGGTGCCCCCTTCAATTTTTCTTCACCCTAGTACCAGCCTTGGGGAGACACTTTACCATTATCAAGAGGACCTGGTGAGGAACCTCCAGGAAGTGAGTAGATGTGGGTGTGTTTATTTGAAGATAATGGGCTAGCCTTGGAGAGGAAGGGCACTTCTGAGCTCAGCACAGAGTCTGTCACTCAGATTGTTGCTTTGCCTGCTTGATTTAAGCACCCCTCTTTTTTGGTTCCCTAGCATCCTACCTACACTTTGTAAGCTGCATATTCATGTATTACACTTCATTGAAATTGCTATCTACTCTATAAAAGCGAAATATTAAAATTAACCGTTTCTCCGAGACGGGTAAGCCATGCCCACCAGCCAATCAGAGCGGCTGTATGCAAATTAGCCCAGCCAACATGGCAGCCGCCACTCACGGACCTGAGTAAACAGCCCTTTCCATTGCAGCAGGAGCGAAAGTGAAGCTGCTCCCGCTCAGCTCAGCTCCGATTAAACTGCCTCTAGCAAAACACAGATTTGAAACATTTGAAACAATGTAACAATCATAGAATCCTCCGGAGCTGAAGGAAAGAGCAGCTCC
>PVJC01025224.1:0-17107 GCA_004026665.1 Murina feae | reverse complement strand
ACCTCTGCCTCAGCCCCTGCTGCCATGGCTAAGTTCAGAAGGACGTCTGTAATGATGTCCAGAAGGTCGTTTGACTGTCTGGGCTAATTAGCATATTATACTTTTATTATTATAGAAGATCTCACCCCAATACATTCAATATAAAAAGACATGCAATAAATAAAGCAGTATGAAAGACCAAAAAAAATGGTTGAAGGGAGAAGATAAAATCATGAAAGACTGAAACTCCATAGTGTTTTCCATAGTGGCTGCATCCAGACCCAGGAAGACAGGTAAACACACAAAAGTCACTTTGTGTAGAATACCTTTCTCTCCCTTTCACACAAACACACATTGACCCAGACATCCCAGAAATAGGCTGATGAACACAGATGTGAAGACATACCACAGTCTCTAGTGTAGCCACCCTTGGCTAAAGACAGGCAGACAGCCCAGCTGGCGTGGTTCAGTAGTTGAGCGTTGACCTATGAACCAGGAGGTCACAGCTCGATTCCTGGTCAGGGCACATGCCCGGGTTGCGGGCTTGATCCCGGTGTGGGGCATGCAGGAGGCAGCCAATCAATGATTCTCTCATTATTGATGTTTTTCTCTCTCTCCCTCTACCTTCCTCTCTTAAATCAATAAAAACATATTTTAAAAAAGAAGACAGACAGACAGACAGACTCCTCCACAGCCCCAAGGGTATCTCAAAGCTGGGGGAGACGAGGCTCACCCAGCAGCAGACATAACATGTCTAAAGCCACCAACATCTTGGCAGTGAAGGAGTGTGGCAGCGAATGGGACAGGACTGATCTGTGCGGGTTCCTCAGCTCCTCAGCCACAGGCACTGGTAACCAGGTCACCATTGGGCAAGGCCTGTTGACACCCTGTGTGGTAAATTCATTGGCTGGGGTAGGGGGTACACTCACCTAGTCGGGCAATAGAGCTCTAGAGCCCCAAAGGGCCACCACGGGAAGAGGCAGGCTGAGGTGGTGAAGACCATGTGGGCAGCGGCAGGGTTCCTCTGCATGGCAGTATTTAGACAGCCAAGAGGAAAGAGCTTTCCCGTGGAAGGGCAGGGCTGGGGAAACTGAGGCCTCTCTTTCTCCATTAGCTAGGACATTTGAAATGTTAGTGATCTAACTGCCTGTATTTTCTTCTGGGGTTTTTATGGTTTTGAGACATTTAAGTCTGTAATCCATTTTGAGTTTTTTTCTTATGTATGGTGTAAGTAAGTGGTCTAGTTGGATTTTTTTTTTTTTTGCATGTACCTGTCCAAATTTCCCAACACCATTTATTGAAGAGACAGTTTTTACTCCATTGTATGCTCTTTTTATTTTTTCAATTGTATGCTCTTGTTTCCTTTGTCAAATACTAACTGACTACATAGATATGGGTTTATTTCTGAGCTCTCTGTTTTGTTCCATTGGTCTATATGTTTGTTTTTATGCCAGTACCATGCTGTTTTGATTACTTGGCTTTGTAGTATAGTTTGTTTTGGCCTTGTAGTATAGTTTGATATCATGTAGCATGGTATCTCCAATTTTGTTTTTCTTTCTCAAGGTTGCTGAGGCTATTCAGGGTTTTTTGTGGTTCTGTAATTTTTTTATTATTTGTTCTAATTCTCAAAAATATGCCATTGGTATTTTGACAGGGATTGCATTGCATTGAATCTAAAGACTGCTTTGGCTAGTATGAACATGACAACCATATAGATTTTTATTAGTATAGATAATAAAACCCTAATATGCAGGCAGAGGCAGTTAGGGGCAAACAGGTACGCAGCCAGAAAGGTTAGGGGTGATCAGGCAGGCAGGCAGAGGTAGTTAGGGGCAATCAGGCAGGCAGGCAGGTGAGCGGTTAGGAGCCAGTGGTTTCAGATTTCAAGAGGCATGTCTGACTGCCAGTTTAGGCCCGATCCCCAAGGGGTCCCCTGATTATAGAGGGTGCAGGCTGGGATGAGAGACATGCCGCCTGCACAAATTTCATGCACCAGGCCACTAGTCTATATATATAAAAGCCTAAGCAACCATTCCAACTGAATCACCAGAATGACTCTTAACCAGTTAGTTGCTATGATGCGCAATGACCACCAGGGGGCGGAAGCTCAATGCAGGAGCTGACCCCTGGTGGTGAGTGTGCTCCCAAAGCCAACCTCCTGTGGCTGGCCCACCTCCCACAGCCCACCTACCTCCCTTGGCCCGCCAACCTCCCTCAGCCCTGATTGGAACCTCTTACAACCCCACCCCACTGGCCAACCTCCTGTGGTCCCTACCCTGGCCAGCCAACCTCCTGCAGCCCCTCCCCCTGTCTGGCTGGCCCCAATCGTTCTGATTGGGAACCCTCTCCCACCAGCCCTGATTGGGATTAGACAAGATGCCTCGATTAGCCCAGAACAGCAGAATAACTGCTCACTATGACATGCACTGACCACCAGGGGGCAGACATTCAATGTAGGAGCTGCCCCCTAGTGTTCAGTGCACTCCCACAGGGGGAGCACCACTCAGCCAGAAGCCAGGCTCACCGCTGGCGAGTGTAGTGGCAGTGGAGAGAGCCCTAAGGACACCTTGAGGGATGTCCACCTGCCAGCTTAGGCCTACTCCCTGCCAGCAGGTGGACATACCCTGAAGGGTCCCAGATTGCAAGAGGGTGTGGGCTAGGCTGAGGGTACCCCCCTCTTTCAGTGCACAAATGTCATGCACCAGGCCTCTAGTTGACATGTAAAACTGTAACCAATTTCTAAATATTAATTTTGTATCCTGGTATTTTACTGAAATTATCAATTCTAGTAGCTTTTTGGTGCCATGTTTAGGGTTCTCTATATACAATATAATGTCATCTGCAAATAATGATGGTTTTACATCTTCCTTTATAATTTGAATGCCTCTTATTTCTTCTTTTTTGTCTAATCACTGTGGCTTCCAGTACTACGATTGGGTCTAAACTGGCAGTTGGACATCCCTCTTGCAATCCGGGACTGCTGACTCCTAACTGCTTGCCTGCCTGCCTGATCTCCCCCAACTGGCCCCCTCTGCTGGCCTTGCCCCCCTGCCAGCCTGGTTGCCCCCAATTGTTCCTATGCTAGCCTGATGGCTCCTCACTGACACCCCTGCCTGCCTGGTCGTCCCTCACTGCCCCCCTCTGCCAGCCTAGTTACTCCATACAGCTTGCTATTTGGTCATTACTGTGAGGTCATCCTGACAATTTGCATATTACCCTTTTATTAGTATAGATGGCCTTTATTATGTTGAGGTATGTTCCCTCTATTTCTGCTTTGTTGAGAGTTTTATTATAAATGGGTATTGGATTTTATCAAATGCTTCTTCTGCATATGCCCTGACCAAGAATCAAATTGGGTACCTTTTGGTTCATGGGTCAGTGCTCAACCCCTGAGCCATACCAGCCAGGTTGATCATGTGGTTTTTATCCCTCATTTTGTTTATGTGGTGTATCATGTTTATTGATTTGAGAATATTGTACCAATCTTGCATCCCCACAATAAATGCCATTTGGTCTTTTAATGTATTGCTGGATCTGGTTTGCTAATATTTTATTGAGGATTTTAGCTTCTATGTTCACAAGGGATATTGGCTTAAACTTATATTTCTTTGTAGTGTTTTTATCTGGTTTTGGAATTAGGGTAATGCTGGTCTAATAAAAAGAGCTTAGTAGTGTTTCTTTCTCTTGAAATTTTTGGTATAGTTTAGGTATTAGTTCTTTGAATATTTGGTAAAATTCACCTATGAAGCCATCTGGTCCAGAACCTTTTTTTGCTAGGAGCTTTTTGATTACTGCTTCAGTTTCATTAGTTATAAGCAGGCTGTTCAGATTTTCTGACTCTTTCTGATGGAGTTTTAGACAATTGTACATTTCTAGGAATTTATCCCATTTGTCCAGATTGTCCAATTTGTTAGCATATAGTTATTCATAATATTTTCTTACAATTCTTTGTATATCTGTGGTGTTGGTTATTACTTCTCTTCTTTCATTTCTGATTTTACTTATTTGAGTCCTCTCTCTTTATTTCTAGATGAATCTGGGTAAAGGTTCATTAATCTTGTTTATCTTTTTAAAGAATAAGCTCTTTGTTTCATTGATTTCTTTGTATTGTTTTTTTAGTCTATATGCCCTTTATTTCTGCTCTAATCTTTATTATTTCCTTCCTTCTACTCCCTTTGAGCTTTGTTTATTGTTCTTTTTCTAGTTTCTTTAGGTGTAAGGGTAGATTATTTAGTTGAGTTTTTCTTGCTTCTTGGGGTAGGCTTCTCTTGCTATGAATTTTCTCTTAGGACTGCTTTCATTGTGTCCCATAGGTTTGGGGTTTTCGTGTGTTCCAATTTCATTTGTCTCAAGGTAAATGTTGATTCTTTCCTTGATTTCATTGTTGATCTATTTATCATTTATTAACATGTTGTTTAACTTCTATGTGTTTGTTTTTCAGTGTTTTTTTTTTTTCTGGTATTTGGTTTCTAGTTTCATACCATTGTGGTAGGAAAAGATGCTTGATATGATTTCAATCTTTTTAAATTTACTGAGATTTGTTTTGTTTCCTATCATGAGGTGTATCCTAGGAAATGTTCCATGTGCATTTGAAAAGAATGTATATTCTGCTGCTTTGGGATGCAATGCTCTGAAAACATCAACTAAATCCTGTAATTTTTTTTCTATAGGGTTACATTCTAGTCCTATTCTGGAAACCAGTGTACCTGCCGTTTAGGTGACTTTGCACATCTCTGCTTTAATCCAGTATATGGTGATTTTGGTTTCACTGGCAGAGGACTACTTTATTCTTTCATGTCACAATACCCTAACTCCTTCCATCTAAACAGATTATATTTTATTTGTTTCCAATGTTACTTATAATGTAACAAATAACTAATGTTGTTACATCCCTCTTTAAAAGATTGTACCTTTTATTTCACTTAAGCCATTTAAATACCATTTAAATGTTAAAAAATTATTTTAATTACCTTATAAGTAATGTCTTTCAATAATAGGATTTATATAGATTTTTATATTATTTTCTTTGACCTCATATATAGTCTTGAAACTTTATTTATTTATTTATTTATTATTTTTTATTTTATTTTATTTTTTTACTCCTCACCTGAGGACATTTTTCCATAGATTTTCAGAGAGAGTGGAAGAGAGGGAGAAATATCAATGTGAGAGAAACATATAGACTGGTTGCCTCTACATGAGCCCTTACCAGGATCTGGGCCAGGTAGGAGCCTGTAACTGAGGTACATGCCCTTGACCAGAACTGAACCCATTGGTCCACAGGCCAACACTTGATCCACTGAGCCAAACCGGCTAGGGCGAATCTATTTCTTAAATACCTGGATTTTGCTTTGGCTGGATAGCTCAGTTGGTTAGAGCATTGTTTAGATATTCCAAAGATTTAAATTCAATCCCAATCAATATACATACAAGAATCAAGCTATGCATGCACATACAAATGGAACAACAAACCAATGCTTCTCTCCCTTCCCCTCTCTCTCTCAAATCAATTTAAAAAAAATCAAATTTGGGGAGAAACATTCAATTTTAATGACTAATTAAAAAGAGGTATTTATCCCTTCCAAGACTAACCCCATTAGACATGTACTCCTTACCTTTATATTGAAATCCATGGTGGACGATCAACCATCCAGGAAGAGTGGAGAGTGAGAAATGCAGGGGCCAGAGACAAAATCCCAACAAATACCAACATTTGTGGAAAGGACAAAGGAAGAAAAACAAAACAAAAAGGAGAGCCTCTGTCACTCTCATTTATCCCAATCTGGTTTGTGCCTAAAACCACCAAATTAAAACTCTTCTCCCAAATGGCACTAGTTGCACCCTCTAGGTACTGAACGCTTAAGCCTCCACTTCTCACTGCTTCATGTCTATAAATACCCTTCTCTCTCTAGCCCCTTGCAAAAAGTCACTCCTCAATGTTCAATCATAAGCCCGTGTTTGGTTTCTCTCTTTTTCTTTTTTTTAAAACACATTTTTATTAATTTTAGAAAGGAAGAGAGAGGGAGAGATAGAAAGGAAGAGAGGGAGAGATAAGAATTATTGATCAGCTGCCTCCTGCATGCCTTCTACTGGAGATCAAGCCCACAATCCGGTATATGCCCTGACTGGGAATCGAACTGTGACCTATTTTATAGGTTGACACTCAACCACTCAGCAACACCGACTGGGCTCTCTATTTTTCTTTAAACATAGAAAATATTACAGGGAAATCAATGTATTCCCCTTGGTTCCTCCCAAACTTCCCTCCATCCCTCCATATTTTCCACAAGAATGGATTTCCCCAAATACTTCTGCCTCTTTCTACTTCTTGGCTATCTGATTGGTAAACACTTTGTTTAAGGAACTGTGCTTCTACAGTATTTCTTCTTCCTTGACTTTTTTGTTTGTTTGTTTCTTACAAAAGAACCAGCCTATTCTATTCTGGGGACAGTTCCCTGCTCCTCTCATTCTAAGTCATAATCATCACCTTTAGACTGAGAGGGTAAGTCTAAGGCACAGTATGGGGAGAGGAGCAGGACTGACCTTCATATTAAACTACTGGATGCCAGATGCACGATATTCGTGCAAGAGTAGGCCTTCCTTCCTCCAGCTGCCGGCACCGGCTTCTCTCTGGCACCTAGGACCTGAGCTTCCCTTGTAGCCCTGGCTTCGTCCAGAAGGTCGTCTGGAAGGACGTCTGGTCTAATTAGCATATTATGCTTTCCTTATTATAGATTATTATAGATGTCTTTCAATATTGCATTTACTAATAAGGAGGACAGTGTTTTAAATCTCTGCCCACCACTTTTGCCTTCCTGATCTAGTTGTTCAGAACTTGCCTGGGAAGAAAGATACTGCTTATTGAGCCCCTCACAGCTCCAGAACAGTAAGAATTTTTTAAGAGGTCTGTACAGTCATATCATGATATAGTGCAGTGGTTCTCAACCTTCTGGCCCTTTAAATACAGTTCCTCAAGTTGTGACCCAACCATAAAATTATTTTCGTTGCTTCTTCATAACTGTAATGTTGCTACTGTTATGAATCGTAATGTAAATATCTGATATGTAGGATGGCCTTAGGCGACCCCTGTGAAAGGGTCATTCAATTGCCAAAGGGGTCGCCACCCACAGGTTGAGAACCGCTGATAGAGTGTAAAATGCCTTTTTACCCTTTCTCTTCTTGAGATACCTTCTGATCTCTGTTCAAACGTACAGCCCTTGTTCCACCCAAAAGAGTCAGTGAAGACTGATTTATTTCACCAAAAAGTCCTCATCTTTTTGGGAGGACTTTGGGGAGAAAAAGTGTCATAAAATCTAATAGTTAATACAACTGGATTTTTCGAAAGTAAGTGATAAAAAATATTTTTTTCTGAGTAAATGAATGAAAGGAATGAGTCAACCAATTACTCTCATCCTTTTTCACAGGACTTTCAAACCTTTCTCTGTGGCCCTCATAATCTCTAATCTTTTCTATATCCAATCCTACGTTCCCAATTGCCTCCAGAATACTGTATTCTTTCTTTAATTTAATTTTTAATTGCCCCACATATTTTTAAATTATTTGTAACTTTTTATTTTGACACAATTGCAGGTTTACAGAGAAGTGGCAATAATAATGCCAATAATTCTCAGTTAGCCTTTACCCAGATTCTCCAAATGTTCACATTTTATCCCATTTGCTTTATCCTTTTCCCTGCTTCTCTTTTTGTCTTGTTGTTCTGACCCTCTTTAGAGTACTTTGAAGATATGATTTTCCTCTACGGCCAAACTTGAGTGAGCATTTGCTGAGAACAAGTACATTCTCTTGCATAAACACAGTTCAATGATTAAAGTCAGGAAATGAACATTGACATGATACTATTATCTAATCTAAAATTCCTTTTTATATTTCACCAATTGTCCCGGTAATTCCCTTCATGCCAAGAAAATCTTTAGATTCTTCATTCAATCTGTTGGAATGAGCCTTTTAACTCTCCTTTAATCCGAGTAGTTTCTCAATCATTCTGTCTTTTATGACATTGATATTTTTGAAGAGTACGTGTCAGTTGTTTTGTAGACTTTAGTTAAATATTCCATTCACATTAATTTGTCCCTTGGAGGAACAATGAATAAAAGCAATCCATTTTTATTCTATGTCATATTCTAGCACCACCTCTTATTAGATGTGTGATCACTTAAACTCTCTCAGCCTTAGTTCCTCACCTTTAAAACTAGGATAATTTTACCTACTTAAGAAATTACAGAGAGGATTAAAAAAAGTGATATATTTTAAAGGAATTTACCCTCCAAATTTATCAAGTTGTGTACGTTAAATATACACAGTATTTTGTATGTCAACCGCAACTTAATGAAGTGGTGTGTGTGTGTGTGTGTGTGTGTGTGTGTGTGTGTGTGTGTGTGTGTGTTTAGTGGGGGAAAGGAGCATTTACCCAACACATGTCAGTCATTTGCTTTTCAAGTGATTTTGTTTCTCAACTCTTCTTCACCATCTGGCCACCATTACATAAATGCATTCTAGTTTGCGCATGTGTCTGTAAAAATGGAGTTCCAGCCCTGGCCTGGTAGCTCAGTGGGTTAGAGTGCCGTCCAATACACTAAGGTTGCAGATTTGATCCCTGGTCAGGGCACATACAAGAATGAGCCGATATATTTCATGGTAAAATTAACAGTCAATAGAATTACTTTTTATTTAAAAAACACACACACACACAACAAAGAATCAACCAATGAATGCATAAATAAGTGGAACAACAAATCCATGTCTCCTTTTCTCTTTCTCTCCCCCTTTCTCTCTTTCTAAAGTTAATAAATAAAATGAAATAAAAGTCGGGTTCCAGAACTACTTACAACTCACCTAAATAATTATCAGCTTCATCAGCCTCATTGAACCTGTAGTCAGTTAAAACTCTTTAAAAATATATTTTTTTATTGATTTCAGAAAGGAAGGGAGAGGGAGAGAAGATAGACAGAAACATGAATGATGAGAATCATTGATTGGCTGCCTCCTGCATGCCCCCCACTGGGGATCAAGCCCACGACCTGGGCATACGCCCTGACTGGGAATCGAACTGTGACCTCCTGGTTCATCCTTCAGTGCTCAACCACTAACCCACGCAGGCCAGGCTCAGATAAAGCTTTTAAAGCTTTATCTGCATAACAGTTTTAATTAGTGGTAGTGGCATAATTATTACTGGTTCTAGTACTTATTTACCTGACCAACTATACATGCCACGCTCTGCAGTCATGTCTCCTTGGATGGTCCCTTTATACTAGTATTTTGTAATTCTCCCACCTTCATGAGCTAGACATTATTGGCATCTTGAGTTGACAAAACAGATTCAAAGCAGAACTTATGTAAGTGAAAGCTAGAATTTAGTCTTAAGCTGAAGTTTCACAACATAAATAAAAGTCTTTTTTTCTCCCTCAAGTATCATTTTAAATTTCTGTTCATCATTGTAGCCTGTTGGATTCCTGACTTTGCCACTAGCATTTTCTCCCAACGTGGATCTTTTATGACTCCGTATCTCCCTTGAAGTCATTGATCACAATGCTGTTCAAGAGAGAATCCTGTAACAAATGCTAAACATTTCCTTGGAGGTTGAAATCTATCACTCTCTCTATACAGTTTCCCCCAAAATAGCGATAAATAAATCTTGCTGGATTGTAAGCTAATTAACCTAAAATCATCTCATCCACAAGAACAACTAAAGATACCTTTTTCTCTTGCCTCTGGCATGTCACTTGGCTACAAATCTGATAGGAATACTTGTTTTAGTTTAGCTAAATTTATTCGTTTTAAAATAGCGGTCCATAGTAATTATTACTTTTCTTCCTACAAATCTTCCTTAATAATCTGTTCTAGAATGTTGATAGTTGTGAATTCAAACAACAGTAGTTACCAATATTCTGGTCCCTTTCTAACAATGTCACAGAGTTGCCATGTGACCTAGCGAAGGTCACTCTTTTAACTTAGACATTTCCAAAACAAGGATAAGATTGAATCTACCATTTATTAAGCTCATTGTGCTAATACGTTTATTTTATTTTGGCCATAACCTATGCAGTAAATATTATCTCTGTTTTACAGGTGGGAATGCTGAGACTTGGCACTTACCTAACGTCACTCAGGTTAAAGTGACAAAGCTGGTAAATATATTGTTTCTGTAAGTGATACATTTCACAAATTATTTATTGTAGAACACCGCTGCCAATAACTGTTCATTTGTACCAAATAGTATCGACTAAAAGGTACATTTGCTTCAGCATCTACATGCTCTCTACCCAGGCAAATCACTAACACTTCAGAGGGCAACAGTTCCCAATTTTTTCACAACACTAGTCCCCCAACAGCCTCAGGGTAAAGCAGTTCTACAGTCAAATAGGTTTCATAGATTTCATGCTGCCATGCTTGTCTTGGAGATTCGAATGGTTCAGAGGAGCCTTTAGTAAAGAAACTCATTTAACTTTCTCTCACCACAGGACTAGCTTCATGAGGCACATTTGGCATAAGCTGTTGTTACAGGTGTTACAGGAAGGTTTTTTCTTTTTACTCCTTGGGACCACCAAGGACATTTAACCAGAGACACAGTGAGGTTTAAAGAAAATATATTCTCATTTAACTGAGCACTCCTCGTGATTGCTTTCTGTCCTGAGGTGAATTTGGCCTCCACACCACCTGGTTAAGGGATGTGCTGCTATTCTTATCTTACATGCCCAGAGAAAGGTCTAGAATGTTTAAGGAATTTGCTTAATGCCTTACAGTAAGAGAAAGGTCAAATTCAGATTTTTCTTATTGTTGTTTTATAAACCCTTTTATTTTATTTTTTTATTTAAAAAATATTTATTTTCATCACCACTTATCCCCCCGCCCCAATCTGATGTGTTAGTGATTCTTTTTTTAAAAAAATCTTTATTGTTGAGAGTATTACAGTTGTCCCCCCTTCCCCCCTTGCCCTGCCCCACCCAGTTCCCAACCCACCCCAGGCCTTCACCATCTTGCTGTGTCCATAGGTAAGATCTTTGCTTAATCTCTTCCCACCCCTCTCCCCCTTTCCTTTGAGATTCATTTGTCTGTTCCATGCTCCAATGCCTCTGATTCTATTTTATTTACCCGTTTATATTGTTCATTAGATTTCTTGTTTGTTTATTTTGATTTTTAGATTTTGTTGTTAGATATGTATTTGTTGTCATTTTATTGTTCATATTTTAAATATCTCCTCCTCCTCCTCCCCCTCCTCTCCCTCCCCCTCCCCCTCCTCCTCCTCCTCCTCCTCTTCCTCCTCCTCCTCCTGCTCCTCCTCTTTCTTCTTCTTCTACTTCTTCTTCAAGACGACCCTTTAACATTTCATGTAATACTGGTTTGGTGATGATGAACTCCTTTAGCTTTTTCTTGTTTTTGAAGCTTTTCATCTAACCTTCAATTCTAAATGAGCGCTTTTCTGATTAGAATAATCTTGGTTGTAGTTCCTTGCTATTTATCACTTTGAATAGAAGGAAGTGGCAAGAAGAGATATTCCAAAAGCTTGTTGATCTTTTCAAAAGCAAGCAAGTTTGTAAATGAATAAGGTTATGTTAAAAATGTAATAGTTTCAATACTAAAGATATTTGGAATTCTTTCCTTTTAAAAAGTTTTTATTCTTGCCATGGCCAGTGTAGTGCAGTTGTTTGGAGTTTCTGCCTGTACACTGAAAGGTCTCAGGTTAGATTCTTGTTCAGGGCACATACCTAGGTTGTGGGTTTAATCTCCAGATTGGGGGTGGCACACGAGTGGCAACCAATGGATGTTTCTCTCTCATATAAATATGTTTTTTTCTCTCTCTCCCTCTTCCTTCCCCTCTCTCTAAAATAAGTAAGTAAGTAAATAAATAAATAAATAAATAAATAAATAAATATTCTTTAGCATCAGCAGGTTGGGGTTTGGAATGGAAACCAGTGTATGCCATACTAAGTTTGAACCCTGTGGGAAAATGACGGGATCCTGGAAACAGCAAATTAGCCCACAGCTATACCTGTTTACATAGTCAGTGTGTGTTTGTTCTTTTTGAAGATACTTCAAAAACAACAATTGTAAATAAGATTACTGCTTTGATCAGAGAATCTGGATCTCCTTTGTTTGACCACGCATAATTGGTCTTTGTAATGTTAATGCCTTTCAGAGGAATATCAGATCTGTAAATGCACCTTAATCACAGGCAAGCGGTTTTGGAGGGAATTTGTGAGTGCATTTCATTGAAGCTGTTTTCTAGTTCCTCTCTAATCTAATTATAGTAGAAAAATTACTTTAGGCCAAGCAGCAAAAAGCTGTAATTACTTGTGTTTTCATTAATTTTCACATGACTCCAAATAGCTATCTCATTGAGGAATAAGATTTCAATCTTTAAGATGTCATAGTTTCCTGTAAAGCATGAGACAAAAGGTAAAGCCCTGACTGAGATGTATCTGCTAAGCTGTTAACCATAAAGCTCCTGGCAGCTCAGAAATCTCTTTTCCCCACACTTTCCTGTTGGAAGCGCCACTGGGAATCCACAACGTAAACAATGGTTGGGTCCTAAAGCTTGTTTTTAAATTTGAAACCAACTAACTAATCCAATTAGAGTTTATGAGTACAGTGTGGAAAGAAGGAAATTCTTTTTATTTCCTCCTATTTTAATTGTGTGATATTCGGCTGAGGTTGTAAGAAACTGTGCTAATGTAGAATGTTAGATGCTGCTGAAGACATGAGGAAATGGATTGCTAAATTGCAGGTCGGATGATTTAGTTAGATACGAGGAACTTTCTCAACAGCAGAGTGAAATCTCCTTATGTGGAGGTGGTTTGGAAGTTGCGCATTTTATGAAATGGTGTGGGGCAAAGCTTGTGAGCCAAGCAAGGCCTACTCTAGGAAGGGGAAGCTTTCGATTGAGTGCACGTTGTTTTACATTGCATTAAATCTCCAAATGGGACTTTCTCCTCCCCTCCCCAGAATGCTAGTGACCATTAAGCATTGATACCTGGCTTGTAAGGATGGTTTTCAATGTTATGCTAACATTTAAACATATCGCTTAAAAGGTGTGAATAGAGCCCGTCGCACCTGAATACAGGGGAAATATCTCTGAGGTTTAAACCATACAGAATTAGCACATGCTGAGTCATTTCGTGTGTTTCCCCCCCTAATTACGATGGCAATTAACTTTGCAGCATTGCATTCATTCCAAGCAGCAGGGATGGAGAACAGTAATCTTGTTTACCTTGAGCTGGAGAGAGTGTACCTAGCTTTATTTTCTCCACAGCCTAATCTAAACGCTTTGCTGGTGTCATCCCACACAATAGAGTGCGATGGGACCCCCTCAATGAACCTCCTCACTGGTTAACTCCGTTGTCACTGAAAACCTCTACAAGGTCAAGGAAAAACAGGTAACAGGCCATTTCAGACTTCCCATAGTGGCACATGTTTATTCCCATTTATTTCAAAGAAAGAGCCCTCAGGTGTAGGAACACCTCTTAAATTATTTAATTTGTTAAATTATCACAGGGGAAAAATGGAACTCCTCTAGATTGTTCATAGCAAATACTGTCATAGAGAGGTAGCAAACTACGAAATGGATAAGTTATTTACATTTTAAAATAAACTGCATCTTACAGATAGATGATTCTGCTTTACCACATGAACAATGTCAGTAGTTTTAATTTCCCACAACAAAGGTTTTAGGGTAATTTGCCTTCGTTGGAATGCAATAGTTTCACTTCCACATACATAATCATTCAAAACTCTGTTGTCACTATATGGGCTGTTCCCTCTTTTTCTTACTGTATAAGAAGAATGTCCTCAATTTTTCTAGGCACCTAAATATTGTGACAAACGTTTTATTGTGTTCAGCAGGAACTGAAGTGGTGGATGAGCACGATGCAAACTTGTCCTAACCAGTGCACAATGCCAAATGCAATAATACTATGAAAGTCTACTGCCAGCATTTGACATGTTTTAGTGCTTTAGGGTGACTTGTGTACACAATGTATTTCTCTACTGTAAAATGTGGGCGACTAGAGGAAGAACAATAATCAGTTACACATTAACCATGAGAGGCCATTTCTTGTGGCAAATGCTAGGACTATTGATCAAGTAATATTTGTCAGATGAAATGAGTCTCATTACTGAATGAAGCTCATGAAGGAAACCATTGTCTGGTGGGATAACCTGATATGTGCAAATCATCCATTTGCTTAGGGTGGTTTGAATATCATCAAATGTTTATCTTCACTTTTATAATGTGATTTACTGGCTTTTCAGCTAATCAATCCCTAAAGCTGCATTCTTTTGTGAACTTACTATGCTGCACATTCAAACAATGATTAATTGCCTAATGTTAACCAGGAGATAAGGGAAAAAAGTAAAAGAAAATGAATGACGTATTCGCTTGTTACAAAATTGGCTATAAACTAGTTTCTCAGCATGAGCTGTGGTTTACTTTCAAACTTAAATAACTTGTCTGTGAAACCTTATCTTTTGGGTACTTCCTGCAAACTTCGTATATTATGCAATCAAGCCCATAAATATAAGTAGAAGTTAACTTGAGTGGCTGAAACAGAGTTAACCACACACATGTACTTAAAGCTTTATCACTGTTTCTGTCATAAACCTCTCCCTTTTCTTTAAGAGATTTACCAAGCTATCATAAAAATGGCTGTATCTGTGCAAAACATGAACTCCTAAGAAGTGACTTGCCTCCTTAAACATACTGGAATTGGGCTTAAAATCCCATAAAGTGCAACATATGTACTGCTACATGTCAGAATAGCCGGTGTGTTTGTATGTTAAATGTAACAGCATTGAGGTGGCACTGTCATTCATTATTCCTTCTGTATTTTTTGTAAATTCCTTAAAAATTAACACAGTATAACTCCAACACTGGCATATTACCAGAGGCATGTAATTAAATACTTTAAACCAATTTACCAAATAAACAAGGACAAGTGTGAAATAGAATGCTTTACAGGAGGGGGAAATCGATTTTATCTATAAGAGAGAAAAGAGATTTTCCAGGGATATAATAATTGGGTAGGAACATTGAAAGATTGGCTCTCCTAAACTGACATGGTAAAAGGCTATATAGCAAGCACCATACTGATGATTCTGCTGATTTCCATCCAGGAGCCACTGCAAATAGCATTATATCTTACAGTACTAAACTAAACTCAGTCATTGTAAGTTTCTAATATTGT
This sequence comes from Murina feae, assembly GCA_004026665.1. Taxonomy (NCBI): domain Eukaryota; kingdom Metazoa; phylum Chordata; class Mammalia; order Chiroptera; family Vespertilionidae; genus Murina; species Murina feae. Next base: position 1,931 of record PVJC01025224.1, on the reverse strand, counting down.
TTTTAATATATTTTTATTGATTTCAGAGAGGAAGGGAGAGGAAGAGAGACATAGAAACATCAATGATGAGAGAGAATCATTGACTGGCTGACTCCTGTATGCCCCACACTGGGGATGGAGCCTGCAACCTGGGTATGTGCCCTTGGCTGGAATCGAACCTGGGACCCTTCAGTCCACAGGCCAACACTGTATCCACTGAGCCAAACAGGCTAGGGCAGTTTCTAATCTTTTTTAAAGCTGGTGGACACAAGGCTTCTCTTTCTATGAATGACTTCCCTCCAGAAATATGAGATTATTTTTAATTACCTCTTACTTTCTTACTTTCTCTGTTTCTGTCATAGGAACCTGAAGGCGGTGTAGTGGAAAATTACTGGACTTGAGTCCAAGAACTGAATTCAAATTCTTCAGGGTCTTTTTCAGGGATTTTCCTCCCAGGAAACCTTCCTTGACGTGCTGACACAGCTAATGCTGTATCTCCTGGGTTTTCGTAGTATTTTATGCTTAACCTTTAATAATATTTTCAGTCGACTCTGAATCCTCCAGCATTGTTCATGTCACTTAGGCTTTCAGTAAATGTGTAGTGAGTAGTGGATTTTCATCCCTTCTAAAATGGAAAGGAATCTATTAGAATTAATGAATTCTTTGGTTCTTTTCGGACCAATAAATTCCACCAATGCCAGCTTTCCTTCCTAGTTGTAGACATTTGTGAAAGTAGGCTACTTTGTGTGTAGAATTGCCAAATGCTTAAGAATATATGTTACCTGCCGTTTAGTCAGCTCCTACTCCTGGTGACTCTATGAATGAGTGACGTCCACAAGCCCTGTCTTCTACAGCCCTGCTCAGCTCCTGATGACTTCGGTATTGAAGTCAACCCGTCTCATATTTGGTCTTCCTCTTTTCCTGCTGCCTTCTGTTTTTCCCAGTATCACTGTGATTTCCAAAGAATCCTGCCTTCTCCTGGTGTACCTGAGGTAGAATAGCGCCAATTTTATTATTTTTGCCTCCAGCAATGTTTCAGACTTAATGTGCTCTAGGACCTATTTGCTCATCTTTCTGGTGGTCCAGGGTATCCACAGAGCTCTCCTCCAAGTCCATATTTCAAATGATTTTTTTTTTTTCCCTATCAGCCTTCTTCACTGCTCAGCTTCCTCTTCTGTACTTAGTAATTGGGACTTCAAGGGCGTGGATGATCTTAATCTTGGTCTCTAATGAGACATCTTTGCTCTTGATAATCTTTTCCCAGTTCTTGCCGCCCTAACGAGTCTCAGCCTCCTCTTGATGTTTTTGGCTGTGTTTCAATTTGACTTGATGACTGAACCAAGGTAAGCAAAGTAGTTAACAATTTCAGTGTCTCTACTAGCCTGGTGGCTCAGTTGGTTGGAGCAGCATCTTGCACACCAAAAGGTTGTGGGTTCAATTCCCAGTCAGGGCACATACAGGAGGCAGCCAACTGATGTTTCTCCCTTTCTCGCCCTAAAATCAATAAAAATATATCCTTGGGCAAGGATTAAAAAAAAACCCAATAGCAATGCTGATAGGTTAATTACTCTTGAGATTACTAGTAAGTAGCAACCTCCCTGCTGTTCATAACCCTCCCATCTCTCTTTCCTCAGCAGAATAACTATTAACAGTTTTAGACTACGTATATTTCATATACATTATTTACATAACATTAACCAGTAACATTTTTTTACTTACCATGCCTTGAGAAATCATTTTATGTTAGTACAGATAGATCTACTGTACTTCATTCCGTTACAATTGTTGGACAGTATTCCATGATGTGGATATACTAGAATCTGTTTATTTACTTGATCATTGCATTACTTATTGATGGATATTTGAATAGTTTCTATTTTTTCATTATTACAAACTAGGGGCCCGGTGCACAAAAATTTGTGCACTCGGGGTGGAGGGAGTCCCTCAGCCCG